>JAIPRL010007108.1:0-24718 GCA_025469235.1 Pemphigus obesinymphae
TTTATCCTAGGATAAACTAGTTCGGCCTAGGAAAAACTAGTTTATCCAAACGAACTTAGGATAAACCAGTTTGTCCTAGGATAAACTGGTTTGGCCTGAAAAACGGTTTGGCCTGTAACATATATAAATAACTCTTAATATTAGTTATATACTCAGTAACTAGGTTTTTTTAAATTTAGTTAAATTAATGCACGACAAACGTTATACTAAATTTTTCCGGGTCTTAAAATCTCATTTTACCAACTATTTGGACTTAAATACCTCAAAATTGATAATTTTGTCGAAAAAATTAAAATGACTATAAAAAAAAATTGCGACTACGGATTTTCAAGATTTTTTGAATTTAGTCAAAGTAACGTATATTAACGCTGTATAAATTTTCAGAACTTAAAACCGAAAATTACCCCTTTTAGGACTTAGAGACCTCGAAAACTAAAATGTCTATAAATAGCCCAAAATTTTAAAAAACTTAATCAACGTAAATGTATTACTAAATTAAATATTCGATAAAAATTTCAAGATTTTCAAGTCATTATTTTTGAAATTACGACGAAATTAAAATTCTCGATTTTATGAAATCGTATTTTTCGTCATTTTTTGGTAGTTTTTCCTTAGGCATTAAAAACTATTATGAAAATCGAAAAATGACCTCTCAAAAGTACCAACTACCTAGATGAAATTTGCTACCGGAAACAGGGTATGAGTGTACCTCGCTACGCTCAGAATCTAAAACATATATGCCAAAATATATAAAATATATTACCTTGCTGCGACGCCAAGCGGATACATCGAATAGGTATAGAAAATATGTCGCTATCCGAGGAATGAGGAGGATTCAGTTGTGGTTAAACAAAGTCACGAAACCCCAGCAAATGGGTGCATGTTTTACATTTTAAAACGGTAATCAGATCATGAGTCATGACGGTGGGGCAGTAGCCAATTGGACATGGGATTTTCGTATCTTAAATGTTCGTTGAATACACAATAGACTAGGAAAAATAATAATAGTTATTATAATAATATAATATAATAAAAGTCCGGATTATAAGCCCATGAATACCATGATAAAACTTTTAATAAACCGGTTTTGTCAAATGGCAGGCCGTTGGGAAATTCCAGCCTATATACGAGACTTGACTGATATATAATATACCTATTTTATTAAATAGGTACTAAATACTAATAATAGTCGGTCCACTGAGATATTTTAATAGGAAAATGTCAAACGTTAAACGACCGTTTTTCATGTACATCAATTTATATCTGGAATAACATTGATTTTATAATAAATTAATTGTAGTATGGCCTATCTACATTTTTATATTTTTAATTGTTTGAACAGTTACTTATATAATTTAATAAAAAATAAGTATTATAATATATAGTCTATAGGAACACTGGCGGCTTTAGGGGGCCCATAGGGCCATGGCCCCACTTAAAGTCCTAAAAAAATTTACATTTCTTGTATAATATACATAATAAGCAGGAAAAAAGGTCATCAGCTCAATTTTCGCCCCTTCCCAAAATTAAATGCTAAAGCTGCCACTGTAAAGGAATAGAATATTATAATAAATATTATATAATATGGGATATATTAGTCCGACTACTAAATTCTGCCTTGACGAAAAATACGTATTTTTTTTTATTAAAAAGTGCACAAATCGAATTATCCCGTAAAGTAGAAAAGTTTCAAAAATAATTTTGATGATTCCTAAATATTGATTCTTTCATTATATGTAGTTACTACAATATTATACCTACCTACGTCAGTTCGTAAATTTTTTGTATATTATCATTGATTATATGTATATATATTTATTATCAATGATATTATGAATGGTATTTTTCACACCAAACAAAACTGGCGCCGTGTTTTATTAATATTATGCTTAGACTAGAATTTTGAAAAAATTAAAAATAGTGCATACAATGTTAAAATAGGTTACCTGATACTCTTAATTTTAGGAACATTTTTAAAATAATAATTTATTATCTAAAAAATTAGAAAAAACTTTAAATAGAAAATTTATCTGTACACTACTATAAATTTTGTATATAACAAAATAGTTCATGTTCATAAATTTGAATTTTAAATTTTTCAATATTAGGAAAAATATTGGGAATATTGAAAACTCAAAATAGCAGTCTAAAACTCAACCGAGAACTACATATGGGAACCATTAAGAAGCTACTTATCCAAAATAAGAGACTAAAAACACCGGAGCGTGCAGTTAACATGAAATCATTAAATTTTTATACCTAACTATATATGTTATATATTCTTCCATATACCATTAATTAATTATAAAGAAGAACTAAGTTTATGATATATGTTTTTTATTTTTTTATAAAGTTATTTTAAATTTAAGGTAGGGCGACTGCCCCACCTTATTAATAGAGATGGGCGCCATTGTAATTAGGTATTTTTATTTTGATTGTAGCCCTGGTGTTCACCTAAATATGTTGTTTTTTTAAATATAAATTTTACGATTACACAATATTAAAAATAAAACAGATACAGAATATTTTTTAATTACTTTTAAAATATATTTAAATTGTAAGATTGTGTGTGGCAAACAAGTGTGTAGACAAGTGTGTGGCGTCTTCTAAGGAAAGATTGTAAAGTTATACAGGGAAATGTGAAAATTATGCCACTGACAGCAATGGATAACAAGATACTTGTTAACAACATTAAAAATGTTATTAATTATTTTAATCATTTTTCTAAATATTTAGTGTAAATTACCAATACAAAACTCCTTACGTGGATGTTAGCCATTTTTAATTGGTTTATATGGACAATTAAAAAAAATGTTTAGACAAATGAAAATCTAATAATTGAAAAATGTTTATATAAATAATTTTTAAAAGTAAATTATAAGTGGTTCTACCTATGTCAATATCATTTTTATTGTGTTTTTTTTATGCATTTATAAAACTTTAATGAAAATATAACTTGTACCTATTCCTTTAAAAAAAACTTTTAAAAAGTTGTTACTTATTATATATATCTACTTTTTTATTTTTCATATTTTTAAAATATTTGTAAATTGATGAAAATTTAAAATACTTGTGCGAAGTTTTCTCTGACAATTCATTGGGCTGACATCTTCACTCTACACCATCCATTTTTAAGGGGTTCTGTATAGGCAATATTTAAAACATTTTAAGAACAATGCAAATTTAACAATTGGAACATTTTTAAATACATTTTAAAAGTTATCTATAATGATTCACGTAATATGACCACCTTTTATTCTTGTATAATCACAATATTTGTTCAAAAATAATGTAAGCAACGATTTCTCATATTACCATTATATGTACTGTAATTTAACCAATGAAAAAAGCAGGAAGTTAAAATGGGTTTGAACCCAGGTTGAAAACCCGTGTAACCAGTGGCGTATTTTCAACTTTTTTCTGTGGAATGTCCAAATTTATTGAAAAACCAATCATTTATATATCTTTTATATATTTAACTATATTCAGATGCAAAATCGCTTAGTTGAGAGGCAAAGGACTGTTGGTAAAAGGGGGAAGTAATGGGGTCCATGATCACTATACCTATTGGTAAATAATACCATTGTTTATATATTATAATATATATAATATCAATGATAATACTTATTTAAATTATTTAATTTTAATTTTTAACTTTTAGAAATTTTCATCTTTAAATGCACTTAATTTTGATATTTTTAGAATATTATTGTAAAATATTGTGCGTCACGTGAAAAAATGCCATCATTTCAGACATTAGCATGAATATAAATGAGTGACATTACATACTTTTATATTCATACATTTTTTCTAATCTTATAACTTTTTTTATATTACCTACCAAAACTGTATAGTAAATGGAAGTTTTTATTTTTTAATTATTTGAAATTTTATTTTTAGGCATAAGTATAACTGACGACAAGGTTAACAGTCTTTGACAGAAATACTACATAAAACAGATTACAGAATAGATCACTAGAGTTGTAAAATTTAATACTAATACATTCATTTGGTATAGGTACCTACTCTTAAGTTTTAATTGATGAATTTTCTTTAAACTTTAAAGCTGTTATTCCTTAGTTTGCTAATAAATGACAAAAGTACCATATTCTACTACTAATAATATAGTTCATCGAATTTTGATTTGGTATCAAAAAAATCCAACCACATTTGTAAAATCATTTTCAATGGTAAATACAATAACTATAGACTCAAATACGAGTATATGTTTAAAACATTTTTAATATAAAAATTATATATATATATATATGTAGGACGTAGGTATATATTGTAATCATTATAAAAATCATTTTTTTATTTTTTTTAAACTTGAATAAAATAAATGCATTTTTAAATATTCAAGTGTTTAGAATCAATATTTTCTGATTTACGAGGAAATAACCATTATATTACTAACCAGTTTTTTTCGATAGTTTTTTCTGATGTGTTTTTCAATAGCCAACAAATTAGCTCTTCGAAGTACCATGCTGATAAAATTTTGTGCCAAAAAATGAGTACGCGTGAAAAATTAGATCATGTGACGTTAAATCTTTTTGGCCTATAAATTGCTCACGGAAAAATATAAAGTAAATAAACGTCATCGTAAAACAAAAAAGTATTTTGCACCGCTCAGAATCTAAAATGTAGTCATTATATTTTTAAGGCATTATTATTAATTTTTCCAAGTCACCAATCTCTATTTCCAGTTATTACATAGTTTAATAAAAATTCTATCTATAAAAATGTATTATAGTTACCTATTTAAGTTTTTAAAATCAATATTTTTTGGTCCTGGGGGGCCCAGTACCCCTGGACCCTCCCTGTAAATATGCCACTGTGTGCAACCCATGAACTATTTAAACTGTTTTAAACCCGACAAAAATGGAAATCGTTAGCCCGAAATTATTTTTAAAAGCTGGATAATATCTTATACTCGTACTTTAATATTAACAGGTTAATTTTAAATAAAATTTCATTACAATAAGTATTTATTACAATCTCTAGAAAAACAAAAATATTTTGAATCTGAAACTTCAAAAATTAAACCCAAAACTTGAAACCCATTACCCGACAATTTTTTTAACCGATTTAAACCCGAAATCCTGAAAATTAAATAATAATAACACATATTTGTAGCAGTAGGTACATATTATACTATTCTGAGCAGGTACCTACTCGAAAATACGAGGTAAAAGGGATATTACAATATTGTATCCGGACACCGGGACATTCGATTTAAAATGGGACAATCCTGTAACAATAATAAATGTAAAATATAACATAATAAGTTCTATAACATTTATTACAATTTAAAGTATACCCATTAAGCATACTTATAACAATTGATACTTTATAATACAAATTGCTTTAAAAAAATACATTGATCATCCTATTTGGTTAAATAATGAATCATATTTATTTTATTTTATTTCGGTGTTAATATCAACAATGATAATAAATATAATTACAATTATATCAATTATAATTTCTAATTCCTAATTGTTGATAGTAAATAACCGTGTAAAAATGTCGTGTTGGTAGTACAACAAAGTGGCTTTGTTTCGGTGGCGTTGTTATCAAGTGGTTTTTTGTCGACTGGGTTTATGTCGGGTGGGCTTTTGTCGCGCTTCGTTATATTTATACACATTTACATACATTATATTTAATCTATTCACTGATATAGGCTTGTCCTATAATTTTTAATATAATCAATTTTCCCCCAACAACAATCTTTTAACATTGGCAACACTGTTGTCTTATCTTAATCTATGTACAGTCATCAAATTTTATCGTTATAACATACTTTACGCGAGTAATTTCTAATATTCTGTATCGTACTATTGTATACGGTATACGGTATATTCGTGTACATTGTTGAATGTTTTTCTTAGTTTTTCGTCGTTTGTTTACTCTAAATTCGAGGTTTTTGTGTGCCGAGAACGATACCTTATCGACGAAGTCGAACTCAATAACATAGTAGATTTCGGAGGCCGTTTAAGATTTCAATCTCTGTGGCGAATTTTATTATACTAATAGGTATACAAATTATAGGGATACCTATAATATCCGTCCGTTGTCAGTTGCAGAATTCTATTTTCAAACGATTTTTGTGAATTCACTAGTAAATTTCTTATACTTTGTTGGGAACACCTATAAGAGGTACCTACATTACTTTGTTGTTTATCTTTCATAATATAGGTAGGTACCTACCAACCGATCCAATTAAATTTTTATTTTTTTGAACGAATGACTTACAATATTTATTTTGTGCCTAGATCGATTTCATTCAATTTTCCGTTTATTAAAAATTATCAAAACATTTATGAATTTTTAGTAGGTAGGTAGGTACCCATTTATTTTTAATTTAAATCTTTTCACTACCTAAGTGTCTCTACATAGGTAGTTAAATTCCTGAACCGTAACTATCGAAGCTTGTAATAAATATATCCAGTCCCTTTGCGCTACCTATAAATTATATAATTAGGAACTAAAAAATTTAAAATTCGAGTCATATTCAAATATCTTTAAAAAATAAATCCCTAAATGTTAATTTTATAAATCTGATTTTTAGAATAATGTTAGTACCTAGTATATTTTTTTACTAAGGTGGTTCACTCGTTTATTTTTCATGATTTTTTGAAAATAATATTTCTTTATTTCTTCAATAATAAGCTGAATATTTATATAAATGTAATTTAAAATGTCCATGATATACAGTCGTGTATAAATGTATAACCAAATTGCACAACTAAATAAATTGATAACAATAATTTGATGCGGTATGAAATATTCTATAAAATGCATGTATAAACCAAAAATGTCAAAATATTACATTCCTTTACTCACCAAATCAATTAATAAACAAAAAAAATATAAATATTTTTTTTTAGTTTACTTAATTTATAAAACATAAATAATTTTTTATAAAAAGAAGAAAGATGTATAATACAATTATATTATACTTTTTATTTATATTTATTATGTTAATAGAAAAATAATATCTAATTTTACATTTTCACAAAACTGTTATAATACGCGCGCCAAGTTATTTTGCTAATATTTTAAATCCTAAGGTATTACTTGATTATTTAAAATAAGTATGAAAATAAAAATGTAATTATTTTGGAGAATTAATTTGAAAGTCCTATAATAGTGCTACAATAAAATTTAATGTGATTAGGTACATCAACCGGATAAATCTCTCCTTTGAACTAACTCAAAATTATTGTATGATGAAAATATATTTTTCTGAAGTTCTATATTTTGTTCAATAAACAAAATTTTTTAAATATTTATAAAGTTTTTTACTTGACTTGAAAAATTTTTAAAAGTTGATTTATCTGGTTGTTTGAGCAAGCCTTTCGATTGTAGTTTGTATTTTATTGGAAAATCTATTTAAATTCTAGGATCAGTGTGAAGAAAAATAATCATGGTTAAAGATAAAGAACAAGATGAAGTTAAAATGTCTCCCAGTGTAAGTTAAGCGCTAATATGATGAATGTATTTGTAATGTAATTTGTATATATTTTTTTTAAATTCAAGTTCGTTGTAAATTTTTAGTATTGTTAATCTACATCTCCTGGGAATTTCGCTGAAAAGATGTGGCAGAGTATTAGACATACAAATACATCTTCCAGCTTACGTAATATGCCCATATTGCAGTCTCAAATTTCTTCTTTAGAATGTGAAAACAAAGAACATCTATCAATTGGATACAATAGTGAACAACAATTAAGAAGTAAAGTAGAAATTACTTATAATCTTTTGTTTATATTGAAAAATAATAATTCAATACAAACTTCTTATAAAAAAGGCTCGATTCTTTTGGCTATGTGTAAATCACCTGATGCTTGTGCAGCAATGAGACAAACAGGTAAATATCACAATCTAATTGTGAGTTTTTCCAGTTACGCTTAGTTAATGATGTGGAACCATTAGGAATTTATCCACACATTATATTCATGATCAAACAACAATTGATGATTTGAGTATGATACCCATGTTACAATTGTTGATTGAATCCAAACATAAAACAAATGCAAATTCATCATCGGCTACTTTTAATAGTCTTATGAATGCTATACCTGAGTATAATGTTCTTTAAAATTTGTTATAATTATTAATCTTTACTCACCAATTTGAACAATGTATATTTTATTATAATAATTTTAATTAGACATGGATATGAAAAAATATAACATTGAGACCGAAAGTACTATAAGTTGTTCCAACATTAAGCATTTAAAAGAACTGTACTGAAGAAATAAAAACTATAACAGATTAAAACCATTTAGAAAATTTTGTGTATGTTGTTTTATTCTTTGTTTATGTCTTATATTTTTAATTAAATAATTTTTTCCAGAGAACCAAATTTGAAAATCTTAGAACTGCCATACAATGATATTGAAATTGTTAAAAAAAAAATTTTAATTAAAATTGGAAAAAAAGTATTAAAATCTTTTTTTATAGATTACCATGAAATTTCAATTTATTAGGAATATAATGTTGATTTTGGCAAAAAAGAAAAATAAACAACAAATAGGATTTCTAAAAAATCTTTAAATAAAACAACGAATCACAGTATGTTATGGGAAGGCAATGATAATAATGAAATACATTAACAGGCGACACAACACAGATTTATTGTACAGAAGGCACTCCATACAATTTTTTTAACGCAACATCATATAATAATGTAGGGAAATGTGGTATAGGAGGCCAGGTAATTACTAATTGAAATTTAAGAAATATTAGAATAATCTTAAATTGTCCTTATATAAATAGAATAATTCAATTTTAAAGTTGCAATGAATCTGAAACGAAACAATCCAAGGAAGGTACTAATATACCCAATTTCAAAAGAGAAATTCAAAAATGTGAACAGGCAAGTATGAAGAAAATTATGGTAAAATTTAATATAATATTTGTTATTTTAAAGAGCTAATTTTTAATATACATAACTGGCAAATTATTACATCTAATATTGTTATTTTAATTTATAGATAAGATGGTGGCATTTGAGACACCATTGATATTTTCAAGAAGTAGTTCAATTACTTCACTTTGAAATTTACTTTGAAATTACTTCTTTGAAATAATTTGTTCGCTGCATACTGAAAAGTATTATGTAAAATTTTATATTGAATTATTATGACTAGTGATGTTACAAACCCAGATTTTTGAGGTCTAACCGAACTTTTTAAAATTTTACCAAACACAAATCAAATTCACAATTTTTATTCGAATATAAATTAAACTATTCAATTTAAATATCAAACCTAAACTGAAGTTCATAAAAATATTTAAAGGTTTTTATCGGTAGTTCTCCCATTAGTGAATGCAGGTATGGATGAAATAAATTGTTTTTAGTGGCAGTTAGTTAAATTTTTATATATTTATTAATTTATTTTTAATCATGTTATCAGTGGCTTAATGACGCCAAGTTAAATTCCAGATTCACCTACTCCAATAATTGTACCTAGTCCTCTATGTTATAATTATTACCAAATTATTTTTATTTTTCCATCAGAAATGTAATTTTCTTAAAAGGATGTCGCACCTGCATTTGCTGTCTATGTCTATCTAATGGGCAATATAATATAATTACACTATGCAAAACAATGAATGTGGTTGATTAACACTGAAAATGAAAGCATTGTTTTCGAAATATGTATTTCTTAAATAAAAACAAAATATTTTATAGAAATTGGGTTTTAATTTATATAACTGTGCTGTCTACATTAAGATTAGATTTAAATTACGTGTTACCAATTTTAAAAAGAAGAATGATTTCTAGAAAATGACACATTAAATATTGTTTATCAAAGAAGTTACAGCATTTTAAAAAAAATAAAACTTAATACGCCGTAACATCAATATTTTACAAAAAGAATATGTAATTTTCTAGAAAATATTCTCCTTTATAAAATTGGTAATAGGTGTTTAACTCAAATTTTAATGTAGACACTACATTTATTATTTCGCATAGTATAATTTTACTATATTACACATTTGGTAGACAGCAAATGTGGGTGCAACTTCCTCTTAAAAGATATATTGAAATAAACTACTTATTAAGTATTAAAATGAATTTTTACTTTTAGCAATAGTTTTTTTTTTAATTTGAAACAAAGTTAAAATTTTATTTTATTTCAATGCATTCGGTGAATATTTCAGGAATTATAACACCCCCCCCCCCCATCCGAGTAATATTCACAATATTTTGTTTTTATTAAAATAATTAGTTTATATTGTTTTAGGTCATAAATATTTTTCTAGTGCCCAGAATAATTGTAATACAATCCCTCTCCCAAAACAAAAAGCCTGAAATAATCATTGCATGCATTCTTTTAAATAATTTGTTTACTGCATACTGAAAAGTATTATGTAAAATTTTATATTAAAATTATTATGACTAGTGATGTTACAAACCCAGATTTTTGAGGTCTAACCGAACTTTTTAAAATGTTACCAAACACAAATCAAATTCACAATTTTTATTCGAATACAAATTAAACTATTCAATTTAAATATCAAACCCAAACTGAACATCATAAAAATATTTAAACTATTATATACTTAATTGATTTAAAAGTTGATTAACCTAAATCAATAATTATATTAACTCACAAAATAAATAATAATATAGTTATTATATATATATAAATAAAAACGCAATTTCTAAAAAATAATTTGTTTTTATTTTGTAGAAATGGATTTTTAATTTTATATAAATAATTTCACAAATAACTCAATACCAAAATAATATAGGCATTTACTATTTAATTATAATACATAGATACTAGAGGCTATAATTTTGTCCGTGTACTTTAGGAATTCACATGTACAAGTGACACGTGAAATAATAATTCACATGATTGAGTTTGTGTATGTATTTACTTGTTTTTTCTTTTGTCTTTATAATTGTCTATTTTTACAATAAAACACTTGCGCATTATTTTAAAAAACGAATAATTGCTTTTGAAAGTTCTACCTTATAATTATCACAATTTTCATTAATGATTAAATATAGCCACTAGGTACTAAATAACATTAATTAATTTTTTAAAAAATTAATTATTGATTTTTATTATATAAATTAAAACAAAAATGGTAGATTCCACTAATATAAATCAAAACAAATTTAGGTACATTTATAAAAAAAAAACTAATATAATATTTATTTTGTATTATATTATGTTAGATATATAAGTAGGTACCATAAAAAAATACCTATAAGTACAAAATTGTACATATTGAACAATACATAGGTACCTATGTGTAATGGTGAATGACCTTTTTAACCACATTCATTCTTACTATTTGATATACCAATACATGGAATTCAACTAAAAATTAAAAAATAAATTGAATACTATACATAGAAAGTTATGACAACAATAACATAAGTGATATACCTACTATTTTAAATAGAGTTGTAATTCTGTTTTGAGCAAATGAGATTCAATAATACTTCTTCATACTTATATATAAAAATATGACCCAGTATTTATTTCATTGTGATTGTCTAATTTGATCTATGTCTCCGTAATTCATTGTTGCAATTCAATCACCAGACTATACTAAAATACAATAAAAAGCAAAATATATTAATATATATATATATATATTAATTGTTATCATAATTATACATATATTACTAAATTCCGGTGACTTAAAGGGCATCTATCATTCAGAGATTTCACTGTATTGGATATTTATTGTTAAAAACATCAATAACCCCTATATTACACCAGTTAAAGTAGCTACAGATTAATGTGCAACACAGACTGGTAGCCATTTATTCATGCACTTTTTCTCAGTACATATTTGGTGACAGATTTTGATCTCCTTATCTCTGGTCTTTGATTTAAACATTTCATGTTTATCATTGAATAAAATATGTTCTGTTATATAATATAATTAAGTAAATAGTTTCAAATACATTATTTGATATTTTAAATTTCGATAATATTTTAGGTTGGTAAGAGGTCTATTTATCAAACACCGGATAAGTCTATTAGAAATTTAAATCTTCAGGTTACTCAAAATGCATTCACATCATCAAACAATTCTTATTCCAGGTTTGGTTATTAGTTGAAATTTAATTTGAACACTTGTAACTTATTTTTTTATATTTTTCAGATTGGATTCTCCTTTAATAAATAGTGTATCAAATTCGGTTAATTCTTCTAAAATTAAAGGTAATTTTTATATTCAATATATATATATATATATATAATTTTTATAATTTTCTATTTTTACATAATACATTTATGTTTGCAAATTCTGTAATAGTTAATAATCAAATGCCAACTGATATTATAGATTGTGAATTTCCTTTAGGTGATTCTTGTAAATGTGATAATAGAATACTACAACCTCATTATTTTCACGATTCACATACATTGTAAAGTGAATTCATATCTGAGGTTGATGATGATATTATTAATGCTTTATTAGAGAAATGTATAAATGGTGGTATTGAGAACATAACAACTTTAAACACAATTGGCCAATTTTGTACAGGAAGAATTATGAAGTCAGTGCATCGATGTGGGCATCGAAATGTCAACTATTTGTGCATCACAAAAGCCAGTTAAAATAAAGGTGCAAATATCAAGACTTTTATAATCTCACTGAATTAATACAACAGCATGAGTTATTAGAATCTGGAATAAAAATAATAAGAAATCAATTAAAAACATGTGTGATGATTTATCTAATAACGAACAAGAAACTTCGTTAAAGAATTGTATTGCTGCAGACATGAGAAGATTACATAAAAATAATTCAAAATAGATAAATGATGATTTATCAAGAGATTGTTATTGAAAGTATTAACCCTCGGTCATTGATGGATAAATTTACTGGCTATGAGATAAAAAAATATGGCTAGTGTATCAAATATTAGTTCTGAAATGGTTGACCAGTCGAATGGTGTTCAGAACTTTACAGCTGTTGATGATTTTTCATCATCGGAAATTATTTCAGAACCTGATTATTCTAATCCAAATCGAAATAGATACCCACCTACATTTGAACAAAAGCACAACATGAAAAAAGATGAGTAATTTAATAACCAATAATAACTATATTTAAAAACAGTGGGGTTTAATATTATTTGTTATATTTATTTCCAGATATAATACTTATATAATAACTTCACATGATGACAAAGAAATCACAATGGAGTCGGAAACCAGAACTTCACCTGTATATAAATCAGACTTCCATTCTTCTGAAGACACTGTAAAGAAAATAGCATCAACTGAAAAATATCAAATAAAAAGATCATATACTAAAGATAGGTTTTGTGCACAGAAATGAGGTAATATAGTCCCGATTAATTTTGTGCAATCACGACTAAAAGATAATAATTTTATAGAATTCTTGAAAATCAGTATCATTGATAAATATACTACATCAGATGAAAGAGAAAACTATTCCAACAATAAAATTAACCCAAATATTCTAGTACTTTCGACCAGAATTGTTAAATCTTCAGAAGTGAAACCTATTAGAGGTAAGACAAAAGCGTGTAACAGTGGAATACCAAAGATCCTAAATCAAGATAGTCTTCAACCCACTCCTACTAATTCTAAAAGTTCATAATCGCCATCTACCAAGAAATAGCAATCTCCACTCAAAACACAAGGTACATTTGTAAAAGAAAAATCATGTATACCAACTCTAGGATTATCTAGAAAGAAGCATATTAGTGTATCAAATCTAGTTAAGCCATTTATCAATAAACTTTCACTTACTATAGGCATAAGTGGTGTGCTTAATTTGGTGAGTATCAGTACTGTGATGAATAACAGAAATCAGTTGGCGAGCAGCAATAAAATTTTTTTAACAATGGATGAACTAGCTAATATAAACAGCAATACTACTCTAAATTCAAACATATCAGCAACAAGTTCAGCATGCTAAGTTAGTTCAACACTTAGTAGTAGTAGTAAGCAACACTATAAGGGACACTATCGGTAATATAGCAAAAAATGGAATATAGTAAAAAGAAAAATATATGCAGCGCTAAAGATAATTGTGTGTAGATCAGCCCAAGTTTAAAGAATAGAATATAATAGTATGTATAATATACTGCTATATTATTCTCAAACACACTATATTTTCTTTCCATTTCAAGTTTTTTCTTCCTTTTAATATTTATTATCCTGTAAAATATCTGAAATTGTATATATAATACCTCATATATAATCTCATTACACACCTACAGTCTAAATTAACTTGAATTATTATAAGACTCCAAACAATTGAGTACTATCCATTTACAATTCTATAATTAATTGTAATATTAAAAATAATTGGTCAAACTGTATTTTTTGATTTTCGAAACATAAATATTAATTAATAGTTGACTAAATTATTTAAACTGTATTGTTTAATTCACAATCATTTTATTACAGATTTATTTGAGTAAATTATATTGTATTTTATTATTTATTATAAATTTTGTTAAACACTTTTTTAGTTAAATAAAAATGTTAGACTAAAAAATTAAAATATATTAAAATTTTTACGCTTTCAGAAATAATTTTTTTTTTATAATTATTGAAACCCACGCAGGTTAAAAGTGTTGAATTTCAATTATTGTATAATTATTTTA
Source organism: Pemphigus obesinymphae (assembly GCA_025469235.1). NCBI lineage: Eukaryota > Metazoa > Arthropoda > Insecta > Hemiptera > Aphididae > Pemphigus > Pemphigus obesinymphae. Next base: position 14,630 of record JAIPRL010007108.1, read on the forward strand.
ATGTCATTATTAATAAATATTTTTGTATGATCAGAAGTATAATATTGTTTAATGTGAAATAAGATTCAGTCTTGAGATCGTACAAATATTGAAGTATAAAATAATGTTTTAATTTTTTAAAAAAAGCGTTATTTATTTTGTATATTTAACATTTCAAATATGATGTACACTAAAAATATATTTGAAACTGAAATTCGAGTCAACCATTTGGTAAACATTATACGTTTTGTATAGGTGTTTTCATCACTCAAACCAGACAAACCTAAACACATTATAGGTGAATATTGGATGACATATTGGTGATAACTGGACAAAAATAATAAAAGAAAAATGAAAACCTATCTAAAAAAAAAAAAATTTATAAAAAATTAAGCATTGAGTTCACAAAATACCATGTACGCATTTAGTATCATTGAAACTTTAAATTAAATTGTTAAAACATTTTTTTAAATATTAAACTTTTTAAATAATACTTGAAAAACCTAATACATATTTTGTCATTTATTAGTGCATATAAATGCATGCATATTTTATTTCTATTTTTTAGTACATTAAATTTACAATAATTCTGAATTAAAATAAAATAAAATTTTATATATTTCTAAAATAAAAAAAAAAGCTTTAATAAAAAGGTTTGAAGAAAATATACACTATGCTCAAACCCTCATTATATACAAAACAAAAAAAAATATATGTAGGATCAATTCATATCTCAACATAAAACAAATATCAAAGACAGGTCTTATGTCTTTTGACTTGAATGGACGACCGTATTTTGACATTGAATGTACCTTAGATAGGGGCATAGACCTACTAAATATTATACTATACTATACTGTATAAGATTATGGTTCTATATTAATAAAATAATAAGTCGTTTAATAGATTAATACATTTATGTAAAGTTGTTTATGTAACTACAATACTATGTGTATTTTAATTACATAAACAAGTGGATAAATTTGGTGTTGAATAATAATAATAATTAACCTATATTTCGAACATAGGAACCATTATAAAGTTGGTCTGTATATATGAAATATTGAATTCAAGAAATAAAAATGCAATTGTAATAGGTATGTATTCAATATTATTGTTTAAGACGACGTCATACCGAACAATTTTTCGATGATAAACTTGCATTAGCTATTTTCATTTTTTATCAAATTACAAACATATTATATAACACGAAACATAAAATAAATTATAGCTAATAACATTATCTAGTTACAGATTTTTGAGTTATGAATTTATGAGCTGTTAAAATATCGATTTTATTTTTATTTTTTAAACAGCTTATATAATGTGTAAAATGTATAAATCAAAAATCAACTCCATCAGTTGTTGGATAATTTTGTACTTTATAATTAATTTTTATTTCATTATTCTACAATATTCTGCAGTTGATAAAATAAAAAATATGTAAACATGTTTTTTTTAACAAATATGGTTGGAAGAGTTGAAGAAGGGTCATGATAAGACATTAGATTATCACCTCCCCCCTCTTATGGCGGGAGACAATTGAAAATTGGTAACAATTTGATAACTTAGAAATCTGGAATCGAACTGCTTTTTTTATCCTCGTGCTCGAATCGCATACGTTTAAGATACGGACATGTTTTTTTTTCGTTTTAAATTTTATAATAAATTTTAAATTAGATGATTGGATTGAAATCTTTGATTATCACTTACTTAACGATTTTGTACTCACGCTTAACCAACCAAGTTAAATTCCAGTTATATAAACGTAGTCGGAATAGTGGGTACATAAATGCTCTAGTAATGGTTTATGATTATAGGCACATCAAAGGAGGGGACATTTTTCAAATCATTGCAACACATTCAATAACAACTAGAACGGGCTCAGAACAGTGGAAAAATGTGTTGTACACTAAGTTATATAACATTTGTATATAGATGCACATTAAGAGGGTAGGGGGGACATGTCCTTTTTTGGAAAATACTCAAAAAAGTGACTTTAAATTTTGTATTTGGGGTGATATAATATAGTGTAACACCCCCCCCCCCATCGGGGTAAAACAAACGATGGAAAACCTATTTAATAAATCAAAGTTAAATGCAACCCATAGCTCTAAGTCCCTTTCAAGTTTAAAAAAAATTTTGTAATCTGATAGTTTTACAAGCTGTGAAAGTTTTCCCACAAAGCGGAATTTTGCATATAAAATATTAACGATATTAGGCCCTATGATAGGACTCTATACATGCGTTTTAACAGAATTAAAACACGTTCTCGCTTTCCAAGTTCAACTTCTCTCTTAGTTATAGTAGATTCAAAATTTAAATAAAATATGACACATAAGAATATTTACTATGGATAAATAATAAGTTTTTTTAATTAAAATTTTTTTTAAATTTGAGAATTTGGAAATTTGACATTTTTCAAATCACACATTTTAGGTGTTTAAATAATTATACTTGTCGAATAAAAACTCTATGCTTAGTCTAAGTTTAAATTCTCATATTTTAATTCGTTTTGCTCATAATTAAATAGTTCATAGTTGTGCTTACTATGTGATATTTTTAATTAATTATTAACAACAGTAATATTATAAATACTTTTAATAAGTTTTATTTAAATTTAATCCTCTTCTTCTACATACTTTTAACAAAAATATAAAAATTCTGTTTCCAACATTATTTAGTAAAGAACCTACAAAATTTTAATACATTTTCAGATTTAAAATTGGCAAATTCTAAGTAGCCTTAATTTTGTCAGGCTTATAGGTTTAAATCAATGACATAATATTATATCGCTACCAATCCCCTTAAGACTAGGTAAATCATGGATTTCAGACAAAAGATGAAAAAATTAGTATAAAAGTAATTTTAGTAGTAATACACATGACATAATTTCATTACATTACATACAAAGCATCTTCTTAATGAAAAATAAAGACTTAGATAAATTAACTTAAATAAGTGACATTTTCATCTAAGATAATGATTTATATAACTTGTCATTTGACATGGTTGTCGGGTGACGACCACTTATCGTCAGATGCAGACCACATAGTTTTTCATGAAAAACACAAGATTGCGAGAACGTCCCTGTCGGGGGCCCGTGTTGCTACCACTATATAGCTGGAGAGAGCGTGATGGAATGTAAATAGTTGGGTGGTCCAACCGACATAGCTTTACTCCACGCACTGGCCTCTGAGTCTCAGCTCGAATCATCACTATATATATTTTTTTATTCATTGATTTTCTTGTATTTATCACTTTTCATTTTCACCACACTTATGCATCAGTATACGTGTGTCCTAGCATGTGTGCTGTTTTGTAAATAAATTTCCTTGGACATTTCATCTTTAAGCAAAAAATTTTAGATCATTCGGTATACCTACCTACTTATACCATAATGGCGCGTCCAGAATGCCACGGACTGTATCACATTGTTTATTTAGATAAGATAAAAGAGAAGTAAAAAACTATCTAGATAATGCTCAACCCTATTATTTATTATATACTATAATATTATAGTTTTAGGTAGGACAATATTGACAACTGAAAAGTACTTATTCTAAATTATATATTAAGGTCTGTAAAACATAGAACTTTAAAAGTTTTAATAAACTAATCAATATAATATATTTGTATAATTATTTATTATCAAACAAATTTATTATTTTGACTTTTAGAACATTTTAGAATTGAATACATATAACATTAAAAATAAAACAATTTTTTGAATTCCAAACATTTCCTTATGTTTTAAACTATGAAAATTTCTTACTAAACAATTATTAATTTTATTGTAATTTTTACTTTAATTTGGTTTTGTATATATATATCTAATATAATAAATCACCTTTATAAAAAATAAATACACATGATTGTTAATTAATTAATTTAAATGATAAAGAGAAAAACAACTTTTATTAAGGCAAACTGACCGACGGGTTGCCAAATTGAAAAACAATACAATTTTCAAATATCTATAATAGTGTTACCTACAACAATAGCTATAAAATATGATGCATAAATAATGTAAAATAGATTAATAATAATAACAGTATAAGGAGTAATAATCATCTAGAAAAAAAACACTACATAATAATTAAAATTATAAATTATTCTACAGTGACTATGGATAATATTTAAAGTTAATATGTGTTAAATACATTTATTTTAACTTTTGTAATAACAGTGGAAATGCTCTATGCAGTTCCTATAGTATGGCTTACATGTCCTATAATAGTTAATTATTTATGTATGTTATTAGTGTTAGCTATATTATAAAGATTAACCTAAGTAAATTTAATTTAAAGCATTATGTTTGTAAGAACTTTTTTGCCTCGATTAATTCTATAATATATTTTGAAGGTATTTTTATTTTCTTTAAGTTTTTTTCAGATGCCGCTAACATACGATCTTTAAAATAATATAAAACAGCATCCCAACAAATAGCACTTAATTTTGGAATTTTTATACATGCAGTCCATATGTAACGATTTTGTTGCAGTTGAACGCTTCCAAGTCGTAAACAATGGAGTCCGTCCAAGTAGTACATGTAACCTGAAGATGTAATTGTGAGCAAGTGGAACATTGTGGGCTTAGGTATGCTGTATGAATTAACATTATACCATTCTAAAGTAGTTAGATTGAGACGCCAAAAGTCTGCTAAAAATCCTTTCATAGAGTAACCACTGCACATGTATACATATTCCGTTTGTGTCATGTCTTGTGCCAGTGCATAGTTCATTCGATATTCAGGATATTTTGATGATGTATTGTCAGGAAATACATCAATATAATGCCATTCATTAGATATCAAGTCGAACACATACATTTTCTAAAACACAATAAAAAATAATTATTAATAATTATTAAATAAATAAAAAGATGTTCAGCTTACTTTAAAATTATGTAATTTAGAATGATTATTGTTATCATAACTCAATATAAATAATCTTTTATTATGGAAGATAATTTCATGATTCAATTTGGTATTGGGGTTTAAATTATTATAATGTGTCTGATGTAGTATTTCCCATTTCTTTTTATTTAGATCAAGTTTATATACGTCAAATTTTTCAAATATGGACCTTCTATTAACAGTATACAAATAATTGTCGCTCATAACAACTCTTTGACCATATCCATTCTTTGGTATTTCATTTGTGGAAGAAATCTCTTCAAAATTTATACCGTTGTCTTGATGGTCATTCAATAAACTACCTATGTACAGTAATGAAAAAATAATATAAAATATATAAAACAATCATCTTCTTCTCCTTTGCCATATGTCCCAACTATTTGAGGTCACTCAATCTATTTATCCACATCTACAATGTTATCCTCTGTTTTATCTACTGTTCAACAAACCAATAATTTGTAAGTCATTGCACATTCCTAATTGAGATCCTTTTGTGATTTAAAATACCTGGCGTTTCTCTCCACTGAATCTATTCACATTTTATCCATTTTTATTATTCATTTCATCTTGGAAACCACTATCCTTCTGCAGAATGGATCCTAAATACCTTACTTTCTAATATTATTTTTACATTTCACTATAATTACTTTGCCACTTTTTCTGATCACCTCTACCACACTTATTTCCATTTTGTCATTTACTATCACTCCTATACCATTCCTTGTACTCATCTTTCCTAAGTATCTGATTATATACCCCACACCAATTTCCCTTAACTTCTTACATTTCAACTTTGTTATCTGCACACAATGCACTAAAACAATACAGTTTAATATATAATTCTAAAATATTAATAATAAAATACCAATAAAAGTTTGATAACTAATAGTTTTATTATCAAATTCACATATTCGTCCACCAAAAATTATAACCATATTTTTTGACAATAATGTTGAAGTGAATTTAAAATATCTTGGTAAATTTTTGCATTTAATTGCTTTCCAGCGACCAGCTAATAAATGGTATTTCCATAGAGGTCCTTCATTATATTCCTTGAATCAAAAAATAAAAAATGTGTAACAAATGTGTATTATGTTTAAAAAAGGATAGAAATAAAATATATTACCGTTTCTTTAGTGGCCTGTACAGGTGAATATTCATCAGAAATGTGTCCAGGTATGTACTTATACAGGTATTTATCATTACATACAACTCTATGATCCGCTTGGAGAAACTTACGGTTCTCAGATAATTTGCTTGTGGTGTTTGGTAAAAATTCAAATGGCTTGAATTTATAGTGAAATGATGCCATTACGTAAATGCTCTTATGGATAATATACCTATACACAAGATTAGAAAATACACTTTATTATATTTAAATATTTATGTATAATAATAATTTGTCAATCATTTTAATATGATAGCAAGATTGCACCTAGAATTTATTTGGGAGAGGAAGCTATAGTAAAATATAATTAAATTATACCCTATTTATATTTTATAAACTATGCGTATTACATACATGTATGTTATATCAATATTACATCTAATTGTTTTGTGGATACTAAATACTTGGATGTAATATTTGATAAATGTTTAAGAATATTATATAAAAATGTCTTGGAACTACTTATTCTACCATATCCAAATGGAATACTTATAAGAGTTATGTTAAACTATTAACCCATCATAATAATAATAATGCAACAATGATCTATTTAAAATGTAACTAATTTTAACTATTTGATAAATTGATAAATACAATTATACATCACACAATATGGAAATTAAAAGAGGTGACTATTAAAAATATAAATTTAAGATTATGCTTATGTACCTATATAAATTGTTTTAGAAATTTTAAGAAATAAAAAAATCAAACATTCTAAAAAAATTAAGAAATAGTCTCATGTTATTACCTGATTATTGTTGCGTTATCACATATTTGTTTAAAAAAAATTAATAAATGAATTCATAAAGTGATTTTAGAGTTAAACACCTATAAATTGTCAAATCAATAGAGAACAAAATTTCAGTTTTTAATTTACTAATTATTAAAAAAAAGTTATTATAATTTTAAATAGTTCATTTTTCTAGTTTTTAGATTTTGAGCAGAGCAATAATTTTCAAATTTTTTTCATATTAATATATTTATAATTTTTATAAAAAAATTTAAACGTTTTTAATTTTTTATGTTTTCAATTGAGGATGAGATTAGAAAATTGGTTCTAATTGGTACCTACTTTCAAAGGTGATTTTTAGATTTTTCTTTGAATTTCCTTAAGCGTGAAGAAAAACTACTATTTATAAACTACATATTTTATAAATATATGGGAAATAATAAAATAATAAATAAAATTAAAATACTGCCCTATTCTATTTATTTTAACTGAAGCTCGACTCAAAATTTTTTTTATAAAATAAATGATTTACCATTGCTTTAAAATTCAATACATCCAACAACTAGTATCATAAACGACGAATGATGTACTTGACCCCCTACTGACTGGACTTTTTAAACTTAATAACTAGTTTTATAATAAGTAAATTAAAACACTGAAAGTATGTTTACTCCAGAATATGGTTCTCTATCGTTTTAATAGTATGTGTATGAACTCTAAAACAATTTAAGAACCCATTTTAACAGTTTTGGGTAAAAAAAATCTCAATACTAAAAATTGTTTGTGTAGTGTCCTCAAATAAAACATCACTGGAAAAATTATTAGCAACAGGTTCCTCGTCACCCATTACATCAACACTCACTTATTAATTATGCACGGAGGAGAGCGTGAAATTACACCAAATCCAAAATTATTATCAAATATATTTTATAGTAGTTTAACTAAACTGCTGGATATTATTTGAATTCAAATTTTTAAACTAAAACTGCACTAAAATAAATTTTTATTTGTGTATCAATATTATTATTATTCATTAACTAAAGACATGCTCACAGATTTTTTTACTTCGATACCACAGATTATATGTATATAGATAGATCATACTCACGATGTAAATAAAAACGATGACGTCATTTGACCAGAGTTATTGCCAGTTTACTTGAAAATGGAGGAGAAAAGTAACGATAACCTCAAAAACTTCGTAAATACAACCATAATACCAACTGACATTTTATTGAAAATTATTAAGAAATTTCGTGTTCTGTAATATGTAGTATGAGCTGTTTAAAAAAAAAAAAAAAATAAATAATAATCAGTTTTCGGAAGTGTCGTGTTATTATATATATATAATATATACACGTATATATTATATACGTGTATATATGGCATCATAAGCGTCGTCGCCGTCGTGTCGTAGCTGCGCGGGGTCTAGGACATCTCGCCGCCACCGTTTCGCCGCCAACCACCTCGCTGTTACCGACTCGCCGCCGGACACTTCGCCGCCACAACCAATATTAATTTATAACATTTTTAAAATGTAAAAAAAAATATATTATCGAACTTTATTATTATGTCACCATCAACCTATTCTCCTCCACCCCACCATTTCGTTGCATTTTTTCAACCTTTTCGCCATTAGCACACAATACTATACGCCTATACCTACCTGACGCCATAAGAGGCTGACGCTGAACATTTTCTCGATAGAAACTAGAATTGATATCTTATTACTATTTACTTATTACATATAATATGAAATAATAAAATATACTATATTATAGATATTACCTACTAATACTTATAAATATTTGAAAATAATTTATATTAGGTACCTATAAATATTTGAAAATAGAGACTGAATATTATTCTTTACAAAAACATCAAAAACGTTAATACTTTATATTTATTAATAATCTTTGAGTATGCCTATTTGTTGGATTACACGTGTAATCGAGCCCTCTACTTCATACTGACATTCAGTGCCGCAACTACCGCCGGTGCAGGCGGTTTTTATATATTATATATATATATTATTTTTATATATTTTTAATAAGATATACATGGAATTTTTTTATTTGTAAAATAATTTGTAAGAAAATATAATATTATGAAATATATTATTTTTGATTTATAAATTATGATTATTTTATTTTATATACTGTATAGACTATAGAGTACTTTTTGCTTTTCACATTCTGTCTGAGTATTTTTGATCCACAGCGCAGTCGATTTAGTTATTAGGTCTATGCCTTTATGGTGAACGCTACCTAAAATATCGCGTTTTGATTACGCACTCGTATTTAATAAAGTGGTTTTCCAAATCTAAATATAGATATATTATATTCACTACTGTAAAAGTCAACACTTATGAATTGTGATATTATCTATAGGTACACGCGTAGTGGTTTATTTGTTTTCAGTGTTCTTATATTCATGTTTTATTTATTTTTATTTTTTTGTAATAAGTACCTAAACCTTTGGATACCTATATCATTGGAAAAGCTGTAAAACGTGTAAGTATACATTTACTAAATTGTATAATGGTGAATTTATTAGCAATTTTGCATACACTGATAATAGTTTAGGCTATGTATTGTTGAATTATAATATCTAATATGGTATAGGTTGCTAAATGGCACCAAGAAAATTTATGAGCGGAGCTCAAAAAAAGAAAACTAAAAGAAAAATCACAAAAAGAGTTGAATGATATTCGAGGATCATTGGATTCATATTTTCATGCTTCGTCTGCTAAATCTGTTGATCAAGAAAAACCATCAGATAAATTAAATACTATAGGTTTGCATGTTTTTATATATATATTTTATTATTATTATTAAATAATTGATCCATTAAATAGGTAGGGAGTAGGGATTACTAGTAGGGCTCTACTTATTAGTAATTACTATTTTTTAAATCAGAAACCAACGATGAAGTTGATATTACCTGTGAAAATACTATTCCTGTAAAGCGTTCTAGGAGTAATCAATGTGTACCAGAACAAGAATACAATTCTACAGGTGATCATAATTTAATTTTTATTTTCACAATTTATGTGAATGTTAAGCAATATATAATGTTATAAAATTTTATGTTTTTAGTTTCTATTAGTGCATTTACTGTAGTATCAGAGAATGATAGTAAATTAGAAAACGAAACAAATAATGGTAATAATAATACCTATTAAACATTTTTGCATAGATTTTATACTAAGAACTATCAAACTAAAAATAAATAAATCATTTGGTTTATCTTTTGTTTTGTTAATATAGATATGAATGACTTGGAAAGTGA
>JAIPRL010007109.1:0-24713 GCA_025469235.1 Pemphigus obesinymphae
TACACGGTACACACTTACGCACAAACGCATTATATTTATATCTATATTATCGAGTTCAAACCAGGTTTTGCTCAAAGGTTTAGGTGAGTAGGTAACCGGATAATACAAACTATTAATTTTTGTACCCAGTCCGATCAGTAGTAATAACCTATTTACATTAGCAAATCCTAGGGATGCACCTCGAGACTCTCAATGTTATTAATATTCTAGGAAATTTGAATGCGCGTAAAATCGAAAATATACCTACGTTTTAGATACTTGACGACTTTTGTGCTATTTATAGATATTTTTTAGTCCTCCTGAGTTTCTATATAACAAAATTAGTAATTTTAGATGTTTAGATCTGAAAATTAATTTTAATGATTTTAAAATCTAAATATCTAAAATTACCTATTATGTTACAAAAAAACTCAGGGAAACCAAAAATATCTATAAAGAGCTCAAAAGTTGTCGAGTTTTAATAATAAATTATTATTTATAATAATAACAATATAGGGGATTATTCGTATGTCTATATTTATTTATTTATAATCCAACAGAACAGTATGTATTTTACAAAAATTATATAAAATATTAAAAAGTAAAGATAATAGTAATTATAATGACAAAAGAACAAACAATATTTTTAAAATTAATAACTAGTAGTAAGTTGAAGCATTCTATGTAATGAATGATTATTACCATATGATGTGCAATTAGACGGAATATGATAACGAGTATGGTATCTAGTATGATGAGTCAGAACATAAAAAGAAATTTCAGAAAAAAAAAATCAGGTGCTTCTAGAGTGTCATTTAGAAGTGAGGTAATATAACAGCGTTCTGCTTCAATACGGCGGAATGGGAATATTAAAAGACTGACGAATAAAAGAGTAGTCATGTTAAGGATATTCAATTTTAAGAATATACAAAATGTACGATAATAAAATAATAAATTATATTGATATCGTTATATATATTGAGTTCAGATAGCATTACAAAACATTGAGACAAGAGCTGAAGGATTTTATTTAAGAAACAAATACTTTTTTTGTAATAAATAAATTTAAATACCTAATTGGTTCCATTATAATAATTTATCAATTTATAATAATAATAATTATTATTTTTGTTGTTATTATTATATAATATATGATAGAATTTACAGTTTTACACTATTAATTTTAGGAATGTATAGATGATAATACGGAAAATAGTTACGATAATGAGGAAATAGACACTAGTTTAGATGTGATTAAAATGATTAAGATGTCGGACGATCATGAGATTGAATGTTACGAAAAAGAAACCGATGTTTGGGATTTTGAATTCAAAAACAACATTATAAGCCACGACAAGAAAAATTGTGATTTGAATTTTGAAAATATGAATATGATGAACTCGAATAATAATAATACGAACAACTCAAAATACACAAACAGCTCGAATTATACGATCGACTCGAACAACACGAAAAACACTAAAAGCACAAATAAATCGGACTACGCAAAAACCACGATCAATACGTATAACACAAATAATACGAACACTACGAACAATATCAAGAAAGATTTCTGTAATTGTTATTTAAAGAACTGGAACGAAAATAATAACATACCATATTATCGGTGTTACATTAAGAACGACGATCTGAAAAATTGTCCAATGATTAAGGGTCGCGAGTATCCAACCTTCCGAGCGAAAGATTTTTTGTGTATAATAAACAGAGAATCCTGTAATAAGCCTTATGATATATCGCATTATTTCGCTAATTTTAATGATATAAAAACAGGTACCAATAATTAATGATTATGTATTGATGATGAATATATTTAATTCATATAAACTATTATAAAAATTAATTACAAAATAATACATTTTTACTTGCATATACGTATAATAGGCATAAAAAAATTTAAAAAAAAAATTACAAAATACATAGTTAAAAGTGTATTATTTTTGTGATTTGTGCTTATAATAATTTATATGAATTAAATGTCTTCATCATAAATATATTAATGAGAACTGACAGATATATGATAAAATCTGGAATATTATGAATTTTAATAATAAAGGAACATTATCCTAATGCAGATCAATATCGTGTGCACTGGTCAACAGACTATAGAGTATATTATAGTAGGTGTGCACTTTAAATATAGGCGCCAATTGGGAGAGGGGTTTAGTGGAAGTACATAATTTTCGAAAACTATATAAAAAAGTTTTATATATAGGTAATAAATTATTACAAAAAGATAATATTGAAGATAATAATATAATGGTAAATCCGACCCAATTAATTTATTATACGAAAGTCGGGATTTTAGTTACATTTTAAAATTTTCTCATTTTTCTATTGAAAAAATTATTTGAATATGTTTAATAAAATGTAAATATAGGTAGATAACTCGGAAAATAAATTATAGGTACGAAATGACTTTGTACGAATACATTTTCAACGGCCTAGTACTGTTTAACCTACTTGCCGTTTTTATTATCACTGGAAAAAATATAGAACATATTAATCCATAGTCACTAAGCTATGCATAAACATTTTATGGAATTCGTAAAAACGTTCACTTGCTTGTTAGTTAACAAAGTAACACAGTAACCAACTGTGTATGTAAATTGAATATTTAGCCCCTTAGCAAATAGCTGCTGTTTTAATTCTCTTTAATTTTAGATTGTATTTGCATTTTTATAGTAAACGTACATTTATATTAGTTATTAGATCAATTTAAAATATATTTAAGGAAAATAATGTATTTCATATAAAACATTTTTTTTATGTAAAAATAATACAGGTATTTAAAAATATAAAGAAAATCATTATTAATGGTATATATATTATTTCATAATATATTAGTACTCATATTAAATATAATAAATTATTTTAATAAGTAAATTGAAAATTACTTTACACCAAGCCGCCATATACACGTGCAGTGTTGAGAATTATCTAGATAAATTTTTCTAGATAAGTTATCTAGATAAATGTTCATTTATCTTTTATCTTATCTAAAGAAAAATTGGCAAATTATCTAAATAATTATTTTAGATAAATATTTTACTCATCTAGATAAATTTATCTACCTTTTTAATTATTTTTATTTCCATTAAATTTTCGTTGTAATTTTAGTTTTGTTTATAAGTATATTTTTAATTAAATTTTCTAAACTCATATAAAAGTATTTATATTTTAAATATTAAATTTGTTGTTTCCAGGGAAATATATATTATTAAATATCCAATGATGTTATTCGAAATTCTGACCGGTTGTGGGTTACCGCTATTTATACGAGTACCTATGCAATAATAATTTTATTGTCTTCCTTCGGATTAAATAATCTAGACATTTGACGACTAACATAACAATAATAATATTATATTGTAGACCCGTGAATAATAATATAAACCTGCATTTTGTTTTAAATATAATAATATTTTAAAAACATATATGAAAGCCGGTTTCTCTATTGTTGCAGTCCGTTTGAGGTCGAGGTTTAGGAAGAATTCGTCAGAGATTTATTAAGTAAAATAAATAAATTTCCAACACTTGATCGTTAGTAATTAATATTAATTTATTAGTACATTAAACAGATATTAAACACACTTAATTCGAAAATATTAATAATAATTAATAATAAATATGTCCAAAAATCTTAAGTACAAAAAATACACCACATTCGCTCGGGAGGTCACGGATATATTATGTACGTAAATTCGGAAATGCGACTCGCGTGGTGATGCTCGATCACGTCGAGTGCCTGGGCCATCTGAAATTAATATGTGTTGGACTTACTTATATAACCTTCCTCAATTAGAACCGGCGTAGACCCCCAAAGTCCATTAAATTAATAGGTTGCGGCGAAATCTCGAAAACGCACGTACTCACATTTTCGAATAATCGCTGTTTTGGCTACTGTCGACCCCCCTTTTATGGTCATTTACGCCCTTCGAAGGCTGGGCCCATATGCTAGTTTATGGTCATACGTGACTTTGCTCATCGGAATTGCATTAGAATCGGAAATTCTAAGTATTTGTTTATCGGTGGTTTGATTTATTATTTAAAAAACATATTTATCGTACATTTTACTTCTCCGTAACACTATCCATATGGGAAAACAATAACATAGGTAGAAGTTACCTAAATATATCTACCTAAGTTATTTTTACAAAACTAAGTCTAAGTTTAGTCTTCATATATATTTTTTCTACATTGTCTATATAATTAGGGTATTCTATAAAGTGCTCAATATTCTACTTTACTGTGAATACCATGTATAAAATCAATTAAATATAAAAATTACTATGTATTTCTAAATTAATTGTGTTATTTTGTAGGTATTCTTGTGTGTACACAAAAGGGATCTTTAATTATTCATCTTCATTTTATTAATTATGTTTTAAATATTATAAATATTCTGAGCATGAAATTACAAAACAAAAAAGAAACACTTGGTCAAGTAACTAGTATTATAAATGTAGTGATAAAATCATTTGAAAATATATTAGCGTTATTTACACTTAACATATTAGAAATATGCGTAACATTGTCATTTATTTCAATTTAAATGCCATAATTATAATTATAGTCAATCTAATATAATCAAATCTAAACAGGTATAGGTAAATGTATGTATATATGTATATATATTATAAATTTATAATCTGTTGCTTGAAGCAAGGACGAAAAATGTTAAAATATATATTCTAGGTACCTATTATACTATTAAATTGAAAAAACAAATTCTATCAATTCAAAATCAATCAAAGTGGCTACCCAAAATATATACCCTAAAAAATCATATACTTACATATTTGTTTTTGAAACGATAAACGAGAATATTTAAAATAGTAATCGTGACAAAACCGTAGTTAGTCCCATATGGATCACCCCATGCCGAGTCGTTATACGGTCTACTTATTTCATACATAGACATTTTAAAATAGTAAACAAAATAGTAATTGTGAGAAAATTAGCCATATGTACGGGCCCCATGTCGAGATGCATACTTATATATAACTTTTGTCTACGTATCTATATTTAGAAATAAAAATAATAAGTTGTCCAAAATCGAGCATATGGTAACTAATCCTAGTGCCGGCCAGAGTCTAGACGGGGCGAGAGCAGGGAAAATAGAAAATCAAACGAACACACGTAATACAAAATATAATACTGAGAACATCTGCAAGTCGAAATAAATAGAGGGTGTACAAAAGTTAGACAGACCAATGACGATACGTAGTAGAGTAATATATACGAATGTACTTACAAAAGAAGACATCCGATAAGTAAATATTTCTTAAAAAAAACGACTACATTATGGGCCAATGAAATCAATTCTGCCCTAAGACGAAAATCGTGAGAACGGACCCCAAATAGAAAGGTCACAAGGGGTCATTCCTATATAACTGCGTCCCGTACACTGAAATTGCAGACGACCTAGGACTAGTGATTGTGATGCATACTCCACGCCGGTGGATTTTCTATTTTTACGTATAACATCTTTCCGGTACTTTTTTTTCTAGTCTATTTTTCAAGTATTTAATTTGGACTTAGCCGATTTTTTATAGTATTTTATATTTTGGACTTTACTAAAATAATTTCTATTATTTTTAGTTCTTTTAATTACTGTGATCATTTAATAAATATTGTGAACGTACAATAAAAATAATATATTCATTAACGAAAAATTGGTGTTTGACTTTAATTATTTTAATTAACCTCTCATCTAACATTAAATCTAGATCGGTGGTCGAGTACCCTTCTGAGGTTCAAGGGCACGCACGCAACAATATTATATAAATTGATAATTGTATGCATAATTAGAATTATTTAGTATAATTAATACTAATTACTAAAAATTTAATAAAACAAAATATAAATAATAAATTAGTCAAAAAAAAAAAATAATTTACAGATTACAAACATTCAAAAGTATAGTAGAAGAATATGTGGTAAATACTTAGAAATATACTAAAAACGTGTATTTCTCGTATACTTTTATACGTCGTTTGTTTATATTATGGACTATGTCAACATTGAATTTCTCCCACTCCTGAATTTTCAAAATTTCGAGATGAGGCAACATGTATTCTCTATAAACCTTAGGTTTTACGGTCCGAGTTACAAAATTCCGGCGAAACTACGGTCCGCTATGTTTATCATCTTGTGACAATACTTTCCATAAGATTTATGTTCAGCACGTTTTGTTTTCCATACATATAACATTTTGTAGTTTCGGTCCAGAACTTTATATTGCTCATATATTATGGTCCGTCTATTTTAGTATCTAGATTTTATAGGCGCCCGCATAGCCAGAGGATCTATATCCCTCCCCCATGGACATTTTTTATTTTAGATTCTAAGCTTAGATATTTGTTTCATTATGATGTAGCTTATTATGTGTACTTTATATACCTTTATAACGTCCTTAATTAGGAATTTTTAAATAAAGGGCTTTTTAATAGAAAATATGTTCTTTAAAACCGTCATTTTTCGATTTTCCCAATAGTTTTCTTAAGCGTAAAGAAAAACTTCTGAAAATGACAAAAAATATTTTTGTAAATTAATATAAGTTAATCTATTTATAAATCTAAGAAAATAATCAAGTTAGAGATTTAAAATAATACCTAATATTAACAATAGTATAATATTAACGTGATCAAAGGTTTTAAACTTTTCGACCACTTTCAGAATTGTACACACAAATTTTTTTTTTTATAAATATATTATATCTAACCTTTTTCTGATAAAAAGTATTGAGTTACAGATAACTACATATACATATAGTTATAGATAGATTTCTGACAGAAATCTTTATTTGTTCAGTTTAGGTAATTCTTTAATTTTTACAGTAGTTTTCTAAACTGTGCAGGAAAATTACCAAAAAAGTGGAATATTGTTTGAAATCAGATATACAGAAAATATTATAATGAACTCCACTCAAAATTGTTTTTCAAAAGCTATCTTTCTTTTCAAATCTAATATAATAATAAGAATACTGATGGAACAATAGATAAACTCTTATAATAATATAATATAATATTGTTCCATCGTTTGAACAATATTACAATTAAAAAAATAGTAGGTAAGAGTTTAATTTTGAAAGAATTTACCTTTTATTTTTCTCATCAAATAGGATCTTCTAACAACAATTGGTCCCTCCCTTTTACAAATCCTAGCTACACCACTGACTAGATCTTAAAAATAAAAATAAGTGTTTAATTAATTTAAAAAAAAAATAAATTAAACATTTGATGAAATTTATTAAAAATAAAATAATAATTAAATATCAGCTGATTTTTAATTTAAAATATATAGGTAATAGACTAATTAATTACAATTTATATTGTTTTAAATTTTGCTTTATATTGAAAAAAATACATTTATTTGAAATTGTTCAACACTATGATTTATTTATTAAGTTAAACATGAAATACTTATACTTATAATTATTTGTGTGCAATTATATAGTATATTTTATAAAATATAAATTACAAATATACATATTATTAGTTTTACAAGACTAATAAAAAATTCAATTATATATACCTATAGTATTTATTTAATTTACAAACATATATTTTATGTAATGTAGATTTGTTTTAATTTTATTTCTCGTTCTCAAAGTCAATACTAAATGGAATTAGTACACGAAGAACCAAGGCTGCTCATTAACGAGTTCAAAGTTGAAATTAAGTAAAAAAGTTAAATTAATTTTAATTAAGTTACTTAACGCGTTACTTTTTTTTTTTTTTTAATTAACTTTTAACTTAATAAGTTACTTTTTTATTACTTAACGTGTTAATTTCAAGTTAACTTTATACAAAAGTATCTAAATTAAGTTAAATTTTGTCCAAAGAACAATGCAAATTTTTGAATTTGTAACTAGTTTTTAGTAACTATACATAATTTCAGTAGGTACCTACAATATAAGTATGTACGTAACCGATAAAAGTCGACGCACCACTTAAACACACGCCGCGACATTGGCTGTTCAAGAAATTACAATGTAAAATAAATTTAATATAAAATACAGACCTAGTATACACTAAAATACAGGTACCTAAAGCGACTATATAGTTATGTACCTACTAGCGTGTGTATCATTGTTAATTTTGTATTAACGATGTTTTCAAAAGTAATAAATTTATAATAAAAATGTCTAATAAAAAATCAATTACATTTTGTCTTTATAATTTAATTAATATTAGATATATACACTTATATAGTTACATAGATACAGGCTTATTTCATTTATATGGTACCTAAATAATATATGGTAACTTTCAACAATAATTTATGCCGTGACTATTTTATTATTTATCATTTTTAGCAATACTGGTAGTGCTTAAGTGCGAAACTGATAAATATTACACAGTTATATAAATAATATTTCATAGATGCCAAATTTTGAAACGACTATAAGTCTCATTTCCATATAATATAATATAACCATTTTAAATTTATAGTTATTTTTATATCCTACATTTTTTTAGTAACAACTCTTTTAATTTGAAAGGTAGTTTAAAGGTTACACAAAAATCTATAACTTTTAAAGACATTTATTAAAGGCTTGAAATTTGTTTTGTTTTTATCTAAAAATGTTATACAAAAATAATGGTTTTATTTACAGTTAATTTTCTATATTGGGCCGAGCCCAATCTTTTTAACTACATGGAGGCTGGTATTTATGTCTTAAGTGATAAGTAATGCTTATTTTATACTACATTAGTGTGAATCAAACAATCTTGGCAGTTAGAAGTTATTTTCTAATTTCTGATTTATGTGTGGATTGTAAAATTACATTTTATTTTTACTTTTACTTGTATAAACTTTTTCAGGCAGAAGAAAACTCCAGTAGTTTTTTTGAGCGTAAAGAATAACTATCCTTTTTTACCTTTCTACGATATATAGGTACATCGATTTTTTTCCAAATTAGGAAATTTTAACTTTTAATTAAGTTAAGTTACTTTTTTTCAAAGTTAACTATTAACTTTAAAAGCCAACAAAAGATATACGAGTTACTTTTAACTTAACTTATTTTATTTTCAATTAACTTAACTTAACGAGTTAAAAAATATCGTTAACTTGCCAAGCCTTGCGAAGAACAAACATCCTTAAAAACACACCCTGAAACAAATCAAATAAATAACCATAATTAGGTTTTTATAACATATGGGTACCTCCAAATTTCTTGTTTTTCATTCTAACGATTCAACTGTCAATTGAGTATTACGTCAACAGTAATGAATATACAATTCAAATAATTAAACCATATTATTTATTTTAAAATAACAGTTGTTTTGTAAACAATAAATATATTAAATATGCACAATTAAGGACGAATGCATGAACTGTATCGGGGTAAATGTAAATTTCTAATGAAATATACATTTTAAGGTTTGGAACTATGTGAGATAGGCCTCTGGTCACAAATATACACTAAATGTTAATGACAATTTGAGAGAGTAATGCCTATACATAACAAGTGTAAAGTTAATTAGGTATCAGAATTGTAAGAAGTTCCTATTTCTGTTGTATATAATCAGATAGCTAAATGATAGAAAATCTTTAATATTTTAAATTATCAAATTCAGAATGATAGTTTTATTTAAAGAATGTAAAAAAACAAATTACATATTTTATAGTTAATATAATATAATAAATAATAATAATACTAGATATAATACGCATATGATTATTTTTTTTTAACTCAAAAGACTGATGAAAAACATTTACATAATAAAGGAAAATGTATTTTTAATACCAATAAAAGTGGCTTCAATATTGACATATAATAATACCTAGAGCTATTCTGGAAGTCCTAAGAAAATGTTAACTCGGCTATTTTTAAGGGGTTCTATATAGGCAATTTTTAGAAAATTTTAAGAAAAATGAAAATCTCACAATTGAAAATATTTTATATGTATTTTTCAAATTACAAATTAGTTATATTCTATATCATTTTTATTATGGTTTTATTTATGAATTTATATCATTTTGTTGAAAATATTACTTTTGTGTTTCTCATTTATAACAACTTTAAAATATCTTAAAAATACGAAATCAAAAACAAATAATCAAAATTAATTATTTTTAAAAACTATTTAAATCTAGTACCCTCCGGAACCGTTTTTCAATATGTGTAAATATTTGAATATGTTTTATGAATGGTTAAAAACTCGCATTTTTATTTTTAACACACATACATACACACTGCGTATTTTATATTCGGGAAATATCTCTGTAAGTATATATAATGTTGTGAAATGTTTTCAGAACATTATTTATACACTTTATTTTATTTTTATCATAATTTAATAATTGTTATCTCTTGTCTATAAAAATTTAAACAATATCAACTTTCATATTTTTGATGATATTTACATTTGACGCGGAGGAATAGAAAAATGCAATAGACGCCAAAAATTACGTACTACTAAATTTACTATATTTTAACCAACAAGATAGGAGAATAAACATTTTAAAACTATGTAGAAATGTAGAATGATTTTTTTTATTTCAAGTCGGGCTATATCTCGGGAAGTATAAATAATTTTTGGGATATTTTTTTTTTAGAAAGTCTTTATAGTTAGGTTTACAATTCTATAAATTTATAAAATTAAAAATTTTTATCCCTCTTCCTTGCTTGTTAAAATTATATCAACTTTGAATTTTAAACCTATGATTTAAACTCTAAATTCTCAAAGAATATGTGGTTATGAATATGTCTACGTTTTGATTTTTTAAATACAATATATATTTTTTAAGTAATTATCATTTAAAATTAAGGACAATGAAGTGGAGGAGTAGTGTAGTATGTCAGTTTTAACATTAATTAGGTGCGTGCTATTACATTTCGAGCTCATCTTAAATACGAATTTTACTCAAATTGTATTTAGTATTTATCTCACATTTCATTCATAGACAAACAAATTTTGATGTTTTCATTATAACATTACAGAACATTTTTGCTGCTGATTCAGTGCCTATAAACTAAATATAGTGACATATTTATTTAAAATTAATCAATTATAATGAACAATCAGACGAATACTTTAATTTTTTTAAAGAACGTGAATGCGTTCATTTTTTACACATCGCAGGTGAATTAATTCAATTTTCAAGTTCCGAACACTAAAATTTATATCAATGCACACTCCACCAACTATGAAAAAAAACCATTTCATTTATCAGATATTGCAATATTGCATTAACACTGTTATTGACAAGACCAATGGTTGTTTAAAAACAACAAATTGTTCTTAAAAGATATATCTATTATTGTAATGGATGAAATAACAAAGGATATACAGGGTGTGGTACCATGGGGCATGCTATTTGCAGGCGATATAGTGCTGATAGAAGAGAGTCCCGAGGAAGTGAATAGTAGACTTGAAGAGTAGAGGGAAACTCTTGAGAGTAAAAGATTAAGGATTAGTAGGGGTAAAACAGAATGTATACAGTGATTTTGATAAAAGGGACTACAGAGGGAATAGGGAATGTCAAGAAATAAAGTAGAGTAGAGATGTAGTGGGAGAGGTTGAGCTTCAAGTATTTAGAGTCTTTTGTACAGAAATATAGCGAGCTTCGAACAGAATATGAAAAAGAAGATTAAGTGTGAATGGATAAAGTTGAGAAAAGCGTCACATTTTTTGTGTGACAAAAGAATCCCTAATGGATTAAAAGTTAAATATTATAAGACAGTGGTAAGATATAAAATGATGTATGAAACAGAATATTTGGCATTATATAAGAATATAGAACAAAGAATGAGTATAGCAGAGATAAGAATGTTAAAGGTAGATGAGTGGAGTGGCTCGAGAAGACAAAATAATGAATGAGTATAAAACAGATAGTATAGGATTTAGGAGTAGCTTCGATAGCTGACAAAACGAGAGAAAATAGATCGAGATTACCCGTATTTATTAAAGAGGGAAGAGCCACTGAGTTAGTATGAATAATAAGGAAATGTATATGAATGAAAGAGGGGGTAAGAAAGCCTGAAAATGAAATGTGATAGCTAGTGATATGATATAGCAGGGTTAAGTGAAGAAAATGCGGGAGATTGATTGAAGTGGAAGTGTAGGACTAGGATGGCCGACCCCATATAGTCGGCAGAGAAGGCGAAAGAGAAGTGTTATTATGTATAATAATTATACAAAATTATTGTATACACCGCGTTTTTATAAAAACTTTTAACTTTTTCACTCAATAATAGAACATAGTACCTATTTGTGTGCACTGAGATTTTGTTTTCCATTGAATGTTTTACTGTGTTGCTTAGAATTTAAAATTAATGGCCATTTAAATTATATATTTTTCTATTTCTTTCATTATAGGTACCCTACATAAAATTGTTATTTTTTAAACTTTATATAACTTGAAAATTGAGTGACACATAGGTATCTCATTTTAAACTTGGAAAATAAATAAGTATATGTTTCTATTGTATCATTGAGTCCCTATAACAATATATGTAGGTATTAGTATATTATAATATATACGTACATGCGTCTTAAAGGCATTTAAACACGTTTAGGATTTCTAAGTCCAACTTCTCTCCTAGTTATCGTAGATTCAAAATTTAAACAGAATATGATAGATAAGAATAAATAAAACTGGAATAAAAAATATTGACCAAGTTATAGAGTACCTATGTCCTATATATTATACTAAAATAAATTGATTTTTTTTACATTTCACTAAATTATAATTTTTATACTTTTTAGATTAATATATTTATGGCTTCTATAAATATAAAAATGTTATAGACGATAATTAATAATAATTATATTTTAAATTAATAAATCATAGCTTAGTTACATTTTTACTATTGTTACAAACAAATATTACATATTACATTGTTCAATGAATGTTTAAAACACATAGTGTACAATATGTCTGATTTTGAGTCTTGGTGTTCAGAACCTGTGAATGACATTTGGGTAACAGTTATTATAGGTAAATTACCTCATTTCTATAGGAATTGTATTATTACTTACTGAATTGGGGACGAAATCGTGAATAATTATAAGGTATGGATAAATATATATAAAATAATACAATACATTAAATTACAATATATATTTAATCCTTTCGGGACCAATGACGCATATATCGTCATTAGCTGTGTGGCACGAATAGCCCAATGACGCATATATCGTTATTGTAGTATTACAGATTTTCTATTGATTTCATCACTATAGTACCTATGTTGCATTATCACAGATATATTATATTAACCATGAACTACTATATAGGACTCGACACTCCGGTCTATAGGAGAGCGGGGTACCATCCACGAAGTTGTTCGGGGTCAGTACTTTGGCGATTCTACCGCTATCTGTGATTAAATTAAAACACTAATATTTTCGTACTTTTATAAGACTGTTTAAAATACTGCATTTTTTTTTAAATATGGATAATTCAAATATATTTATAATAAGTATATCTGTATGATATTTGTTTATACATTAAATAAAATAAAATGATTGAATCATTTATTTGATATTGATATTGAATTAAATTTAACAAATAATTTGTTAAAATTATTGAAAAATGGTTCGTCTATGCAGTGTAAAATCCTGTGAGAGTAATGATTATATTAAAAAAAAATGAATGCATATCATTATTTTCAATTTCAAAAAATCCAGTACTCTATGAGTGATGGACTAGGATAGTAAATGCTTGGAATTGTAATAATAATAAAGTTAGTTATTTATGTTATAAATATATTGTTGATGACGATATTAATAAAACATTTGTAGGACAAAATAGTCAAGATAATCAGGTAATATTTATATTAAGCAATAATTTATAAATTAATATATTTATTTATTTTACGATATATATTAAACGATAAGCAAATTCGTTTGAAAATAGATGGTTAGAATCATTCGGAATAATCGTATCAATTTGAGGGGGTTAAATTAATTATTGGCACATATTTTCTTTTTATACATTGTTTTTTATACTAATTTTTCAAATGTTTCAATTTCAAATAAAATAAATACATATATATTTGAATAAAATTAATTAGCAGTCAATTTTGATAATTATTTTAAAATTTTATTTGTATTCTTCTGTTTTTTATTGTTAAAGTACGTGTAGGTACTACCTCATCCTCACATGAAAACGTACTCAACTATCTCACTTTTATGGTCATTAGATGGAAATGGTATTATATTGTTGTGACCCTTCCCGGTTACGCCAGTCAGGTCTATGTTGTTGGTCGTCGACCGGTTATTTCCGTTCTGACGGTTGAAATTTGTTGGTAGGGGTTCGTTCAGAGTGTAACAATATGTCCGTTAAAAGTAAAAGGATTAGTTTATTGAGTCAATCAATAATAGTTAAAAGCACTTACAATTAAACTCTAAGTTTAAAATTATGAATATTAAATAAGACTAAATAAGTACTATTGTTTAACGTATCAAAAACTCGACTGTCGTCGCACATACCCATACATTCATACGACCGTGCGACGGCAGATCGGAAATGCTTATTCAGTAAAATACCCCGTTAATATAATATAGTATAATATAATATATAACCAGTGGTTCATAACAATATTATATTCCTGTTGTATTCGTCCGGCTATCTGTCCTTAGTTACTAGGATATAGTTAAGATTGTTGATTTGGTTACTAGGGAAATAGATATTATTATTTTTGTTTTATAATGTTTTTAGTCTATATTGTTTGTAATACGTTTGGATACCGGAAAATTATACCAAAATTTTGCTCATAATTGTCTTTCGACTGCAATGATTCACCTCTGATTTCGGTTATCGCTGTATAACTGTAATATAGCTCTTTATCCGAGAATTCTTCATCGACTTCTAATTCTTAATTAATACCAAGTGTATTACTACCTATAGTTATTTTGCTTATTGATTTACACAAATGTCAGTATATTGAGAAAACAAATTGAAATTCAAGCGCTATAATAGCGGTTTACGCCGTGCTGTGTAGGTACTGTGTATACTTCAATACTTCATATACCTATATTATACTTAGGTACCATGCGAGATCAATTCACCACTCCTAATTATTCCCTTCCTTACGACTCCGTCATTCGAAAATCTCTCCACAATCACAACTCCTCTTCCACCCATCCGAAAAACATCTTCTTCTCTCCCGGCGAAATCCAGGACACCATTCGCGAACTCCAAAAGCGTAGTGCTCCCGGCCATGACCTTATCTCAAATTCCGCCCTTAAACACCTCAACAAGTCCTTCATCCTTCATATCTGTCGCATCCTCAACGGTTGCGCCCGACTCGAATACTTCCGGTTTCCTGGAAACTTGCCACCGTCGTCATGATTCCTAAACCGGACAAAGACCCCAAATCTCCATCTAACCACCGTTCGATTTCCCTCCTCAACACCCTCAGCAAGGTCTTCGAAAGCCTCCTCCTCACCAGACTTCAATCATATTCCTCCCCTCTCATCCGACCCGAACAGTTCGGCTTCAGGCACCACCATACCACCACCCTCCACCTAGTAAACGTCCTAGACGACATAATTTCGTCCAAAAATCTAAGTAGGAAAACCGCAACTGTCCTCCTCGACGTCCAAAAAGCCTTCGACAAGGTCTGGTATCCCGGCCTTATCTTCAAGCTAATAGGAATCCCCAACCAACTAGTTAACATTATCAAATCATTTCTCCAGAACAGAAAATTTTCCATCAAAGTCGACAACAATTTCTCCTCTCAAAGGAATATCTTCGCAGGGTTCCCCCAAGGCTCCTGGTTCTCCCCCCATCTATTCTCACTGTACGTAAACGACCCCCCTGTCCACCCCAAAGCTAAAGTCGCACTCTTCGCCAACGACACCCTTCTCTATGCTACCAGCAAATATCACTCCGCGGCAGATTTACACCTTCAAAAACAAATCAATCTCATCCAACCCTGCTTCAAACAGTGGAGAATTTCTATAAATCCCTCAAAAACATCAGCCATATTCTTCTCTAACAAAAGTATCCTAATCACTCCAAAACCCAAAATCCTCAACACCCCGGTTAGCTGGTCCTACTCAATTAGATACCTGGGAGTTATCATTGATAGGAATCTAAATTTCTTAGCCCGCACCAAATTCGTCGTCAACATAACTAAAGCAGCAGGCCACCTCCTCTTTTCCATGATAAACAGGAAAAGCCCTCTCTCCGTCAGAACTAAGCTATACCTCTTCAAAGCCTACATGCGCCCCATTCTAACTTACGCCTCCCCCGCATGGGCCTCCAATATTTCAAAATCCAACTGGTCCCGCATAGAAGCCGTTCAAAATAATACTCTCCGCCAAATCACCGACCTCCCATTCTATGTTAGCAATCACACCATTAGGAAATCCACCAACATCCCGTCCATTCTCGGCTATACCAATTCCACCTCCACCAAACTCAAACAGTCGATTTCTTCGTCCCCCTTTCCACACATCGCGTCTATCTCAAACCGCCCGGGCCTACTCAACGGCCACAAAAGAAACTGTCCTCTCAACTTTTAAATAATCTAAAACCATAAAATTCACCCCCTCACCACCTCATAACTCCTGATACATCCAACCCTCTGGTAGAAGCACAAGCTTGAGACAGAGTACCCCCTCCCCCCACAAAGCAAGTCAAGTCAGTAGGTACCTACTTTTACCACGGGCTAATTATTTTATATGTTTTTAGTGGTGTTTTCCATAAATAAATAATAATATATATTTAATTTCCGCATATCTATTCTATAGGGCCCCAACACAAATAAGTCCTAATCAACTAGGTAGATTAGGTACCTACAATATTTATTCAGTCTCTCACCATGTTTTCTTGTCAATATTCTCTCCGAAAATTACGCTATTCGTATCTATGACAATAAATATAAAATTAGTTCAGACGGTAAACAGTGGCGGTTCTTGATAAACGCTGAGGGAGTGGGGGCAGCAAAAATTTATTTTCATTTATATTTCATACATACATTTTACTTCTACGAGTAGATTTCTAAATATAAGTTTAGACACCTTAAATCCCCGTTATTGTTTGACGATTATTTTAGATTCTGAGCTTAATATGTTTTACAATAATGCTTATTTTTCTCTGTTAAACAATTTTCTACCAGAAAGAGTGCTCCGATCTTTAAAAGCTTATCTTGTTTCCAGTAGCAGATTGCATCTAGTTGGTACTTTATTAAGGTAATTTTTCGATTTTTTCAATATTTTTTAATGTATAAGGAAAAACTACTTACCAAAAAAATTATGAAAAAACGACAAAAATATGATTTCGCCAAATCGAGATTTTTCATTTTTTCGTAATTTCGAAAATAATGACTTTAAAATCTTGAAATTGACATCGAATATTTAGTTTAATAGATAATATATTTACGTTGATTAATTTTTTTTTAATTTTCGGCTATTTATAGACAGTTTAGATTTTAAAATTTCTATGTCCTAAAATCGGTAACTTTGGGTTTTAAAATTTGAAAACTTTATTTAACGTTAAATATACGTTACTCTAATTAAATTAAAAAAACCTCAAAAATCTGTAGTCACGATTTTTTTTAATCATTTAAATTTTGTTAAGAAAATTATAAATTTCGAGGTATTTAAATCTAAATAGTTGGTAAAATGAGATTTTAAGACCTGAAAATAAAATACAACGTTAGTCGTGCATTAATTTAAATAAATTTAAAAATTGACGGGAAAAAATTATTTTAGATTCTAAGAATAGCGAGGGAGCCTGTAGTGGTTTTACATTGTTCATTTTTTCTTTTTCTTTATTAACTAATTTTCTACCAGAAGGAGTACTCCAATCTTTACAAACTTACTCAGTTTCCGGTAGAAAATTGTATTTACTTTAAAGAGGTAATTTTCCGATTTTTACAATACGTTTTTAATGCGCAAGGAAATACTACCAAAAAAATGATGAGTGAACGGCAATAATACGATTTTGTCAAATCGAAATGTTTTTATATCTTTGGTTATCAAAAATCAATACAGACTATTTTTTAACAACAACCATTTCTTATTTACCTCAATTCCAGTGGTTTAGACAAGACATTGAAATCATAATTGTTCATTTTGAACAATTTATTATGGATTATAGTCATATATATTAAAATAATGGAACCAATAAAGATTTTAAAAAAAGTATCAAGAGGGGGAGCGATCGACCTATCAACTCTCCCCCAATCGTAAAACCCTTACTGATGGTAATTTTACTGAAATAAAATATACATGGGAAGAAATTGGCGAGCGGTTTTTTTTTTTCAGTTTTTTTGGGCTGATCAAAACTTTTGCCCCTCCCTTTCAAAAACTGAAAGGACACCATTGAATAATATCCCACTAAAAACAAATAATTTGTAATTCAAAATTTAAACACGTTAATTTACATATGTTGTAGTAATAATAAATAAATTGTTTGTAGTTTAAAATTTAATAATTTATGTTATGATAATAATAACAAAATATTTTTATAAAATACAGGTGTTTACTATAAATGCGGCCCCGAAAGTTTTAAAAAATAATTTGTAGCCTGCTGCATAAAAAGATTGAAGACCCCCTAGTTTACATTGCAACTATTATAGTGTAAAAAATTTACAAAAAAATTAAACGAAAGAAAACGAAAACAATGAAAATTATATGACTACTGAAATATTCAAAAATTAAGTGTACATCACATTTCTAAACATATTTTCCAATAGTTATTAATATTAATTAATTAATTCTAATAATTAATCCAATATTAATTAATCGTATTTAAATAGTTTATATACAAAACCGAATGAATATATGTGAATATTTTATTTTATTCGTATTGCAATCTGATGTATTTCGATTCACTTGGTCATTGAGTAAGAACAAATGTAAACGAATTATTTACAGTCATGAAAACACCGGACGACATCACGGCCAGGAAAATGTACATATATTGGCTACCACTAATACTTTCAAACGGAATTAATGTGTATCCACAACAAGACAAAAAAGGTACCTATGTTAATCTCTTAATAACATTTATTGAATAAGGAAAAACAAAAAAAAAAAAACATTTATAAAAATAATAAGATGTATTTAAAATGATAAGTTTGTCAAAACTTACAATTCCTTAACCCTATTAGTTTTATGAAGGTATATAATACTTTAAGTAAAATATAACGCTATATATACATCCTAAACATATAGAAACTACACGGACCGATATGTAATGCAATTTTAAACAATTTGGAAAACAATTTTAACCACGGTTTATGCTATAGTGTAAACTGTAAATCAATATTTTAATTTTTTTCTTTTATCCATGTTTCTTAATAACCTCAATATTTTTGATATAATAATTGTACGTAATTTTTCTGTTTTGTGTATATTTTGATTTTTATAGACGATTGTATTACAATATTATTAAAATTTGTAATATCTACAAGAAGTCGCGTTATTTCCTTTTAAATTTCAAAATTGTATATTTTATACATTTTATGGAGTCTGTTTTTCTAATAGGTTTAGTCATGTCAACATAATCTGAAATAAACATAATCAGTGGGGTGACCCAATGACGAAAGTTTTAAAATTTTTGTCCATCTTTAAAACCCAAGTTTTTAAGTTTTAATTTATGGTTTATTGACATAAATGTAAAATAAATACCACATACCATATTTCCTGAGAAATTCTCATATGAATCGATATATCACATCATTTTTGCCATTTTTTCCCGACTTCGACGAACGAGAGACACTAACATTCCTGATTAATTAACACGGATTTTAAATAGTAAAATCATCAAAATCAAACGTTTTATTTACAAATTTATTTAATTAGCTGGTTGGCGAATGATATCAGCCGAATGTCTACTATTCCCACCAATAATTTGAATTCGTACGCTTACATTTAATTTTAGTTCATTTTTAGGTGTTTAAATAACAATTTTAATTCAAATTTACCTACACAATTGTACTAAAATCCCGGCTATTAAAGTATCTTAAAAACTCGTTATTAGAAGTCGATAAGAGTTGAAAATGGGATAGGTACTACCTATCCACTGAAGTTTTATCATTTTTTGTATTATCGTACATTTGTTAATATTGGTTACTGCCGAAATAACAGACCACACGGTCAATGGACAACGACAAACTTATGCATCGGCACAACGGAATAATTAAACGTCGTAAAAAATACGGAAACACTTTTCCGATTACAGACAGATTTTATTTATTTATTATTAATGCATCATCGACGAAGAAAAATACATACTCAAAATATGGCGGTTTTGTAAACAAACGGACGACCCGTGTCCATCAAAAACGAGCCGCAAAGTTTTCAAACGAACTGACACGCGATAGCCAAACGACTTTGTCGTAATTGAACACAGAAAACGTAAGTCAATTTTAGCATTACGTATAGATCTTTCACGTAGAAACGAATAAAATCGAACCGAACACATATCTATCGCTAAAAAAAGCGAACGTTAACCACGGTAGCATACTAGCATACCGACTGCAATTATAACAACTTCGACACGGTGCGCTATCGGCTGTCTAATCGTAAAACATCAGTGGCGGCTCGTGGACTTTGAAGGTGGGAGGGCGATTAAAAATTATTAATTTTTGAAAAGCATAGAATACAATAATAATTATGTAGGTACCAATTTAATTGGTATTTATGAAACCAAAATTAATACCACATAGAAAAACAAATATATGAATACGTTTTACAAAAAATGAAAATTACAAAATAATAAAACTTATACATTTTACACTCAATATTTAAGCGTCTATCTTTCGTTTCAGTAAACAGATCTTCCAAGTTGTTTAATTTCAATTTTTTGTTAATATGATACTGAATTTTTATCTACTCTAATACAGTAATATAATATACATTAATAATAAAAGAATAAATTAAATAAATAATAAAGAAATATAGAAATGTTAACACGTCAAGCACACAGTTATATACCCGTTAACTTATTCCGTATCGTTTCGCAGTCCACATGCATGTCGGGCGATTATTCGTATCCATCCGGCGGCCGCATTATTAACGAATTTCCCATCTTATGTTTTTGTATTTTATATTATACAAACAATTTTCACTATCGATAATAATATTTTTAAAATGCATTACAATTTAAATATAAATCATTTTTAATATTTAAATCAACATCTAACTTGTTAATAACTTTTAAATATTTAGATGGGGTGACGATCGCCCCGTCGCCCCTACACACGAGCCGCCACTGTAAAACACAGTAAGTGACATTCTTATCAATTAACGTTTTCTTCATTCATTTTGTTTAAAATTTTATGGCGCGTCTAATTTAATCACTCCCGTTATCGTAGTTGTGTTATAGTATGAGATATGGTCAAGTTTAATTTACAATTTTGTACAATGCACATACTGTGTTTTATAATTAGATTTAGATAGCCAGCCGTAATGCCATGTACGTACACACATATTTATATATAATATATAGTATGTACAATGTAAATTGTACATATTATATACTTTATAATATATGACATACATATATATATATATATATATATATATATATAGGCCGAATATACAACAATGGATACGCAGCCTCTTTTGATCATTTGTCGTACGATTAATAATATTGAATATGTAGACATTTTTTTTTTTCGAACATCAACATCTATCATTCGTAAATTGTAATTTTAACTATATAAATGTCTATTTATAAATTATCTTCTTTGACTTAAAATTAGTTCTTTGTATTATCTGCACTGTATCTATATCAAAGCCTTTAAGTCAAATAAATAAATAAATAACATGAGCCACTAATGAATGTGGTCGAACATACAACGTATAACGTAGTTTAGTCTTTTAATACTATTTGAAAATTATTAACTTATACATTTTATATTATTAGATCGTGACTGAAGGTTAATTTTTTTTAAATTTCAAGAAAATAAGGTACACTGAGATATTATTTTTTAATTTTCTTAAAAAATCTTTAAAAATACCAATTTATTTAGGGCGTCCATTATTAACCTTATTGGACGAAAATTTTTAATTTTTAATTTAGTGTTCTATACTTCTGATCATAAAAAGTTTTTCAGTGAAATTTACAGTTTTTGAATAATTAACGAAAAACTAAAAAAAAAAAGATTTTGAAGCAGTTTTTTTCAAAATGGTAACCAATTTAGACCTTGAACGACTTTCGTATATAGTGTATATAAATACTATTCTTAGAAACATTAGGTAGTAATAAAAAATTTTAGTGTTAACAGAAGTTTTATAGGTAGAATAACAATATTAAAAATAAATAATAAATATTCCGGTAGTTATACTTTTTAAAATTAACATTTAAACCGTTAAAATAATAGGCGTATGTAAATCCCGCCCAAAATTATTTACAGGTAAAAAAGCCGCAAGGCTGGGCATTAACGAGTTAAAAGTTAAAATTAAGTTAAAAATTTAAGTTAATTTTAATTAAGTTACTTAACGCGTTACTTTTTTTTCACATTAACTTTTACTTAATAAGTTACATTTTTATTAAAACGAACGTGTTAATTTCAAGTTAACTTTATACAAAAGTATCTATATAAATTAAATTTTGCTCTAAGAATAATGCAAATTTTTGAATGAGGATTTTACATTTTGGTACCAATACGCAATTTTAGTAGGTACCTACAATAGCATGTTCGTTATCGATAAGAATCGATGCACCACTCACGCACATGCCGTGACGTTGGCCGTTCACGAATATTGGATTGAGCACGGTCTTTTTAACTACATGGGGGCTGGTATTTATGTCTATCCGGTATAGAAAATATATTGAAGTGATAGGTACCGTTTATTTTATACTACATTAGTGTGAATCAAACAATAATGTAGGTATCTTGGCAGCTAGGAGTTATTTTCTGATTTCTTATTTATGCATGGATTTGAGAAAATGACGTGTTGTAATTTTTACATGTTTACACATTTTCATGCAGAATAAGTCCCCAATAGTTTTTTTGAGTGTAACCCTTTTTTGCCATTTTACGATATATAGGTATATCGACTTTTTTTTCCTAATTAGGAAATTTTAACTTTTAACCAAGTTAAATTACTTTTGTTTTCAAAGTTAACTTTTAACTTAACTTAGCTTATATTATTTTCAATTAACTTAACTTAACGAGTTAAAAAATATCGTTAACTTGCCCAGCCTTGAAAAAGGTACATGTAAATTCCCCCCGGCAAAACAGATAGGTAAGAATGATACATGTAAATTCCACTCCGAAAAAATCTTTATTAAAAATATAGTATTATTAATACATAATATTAGTTAAGTGTTCTCCAACTTCAGCTCAAGTTTTTACAAATTTTTTATACTTGTCATTTGGCATTACTTTTGTCATTTGTGAAAAAAGTTTTTGTTATCATGTCCAAACGTAGGTATCATGTTTATAGAAATTGCGTGTCTTGAGAGTATACGGCGTATACGTAGTATACTACAGTAACCATAA
The DNA here is from genome assembly GCA_025469235.1 of Pemphigus obesinymphae. Taxonomy (NCBI): domain Eukaryota; kingdom Metazoa; phylum Arthropoda; class Insecta; order Hemiptera; family Aphididae; genus Pemphigus; species Pemphigus obesinymphae. The sequence continues at coordinate 23,426 of JAIPRL010007109.1, forward strand.
ATATAAAACAACAAAAAAAAATACAAAAATGATAATTTGGTTAAATGTAAAAAAAGTACTTATATTTTTATTTTAGTTTTTAAATATTTTATCTATATATAATATTATAACATATTATGTATAACATCTACTACAAAGTAGAAAATAATTGTAATAATTTAATTGTGATATATTTTTTATTAAATTACATGTACCTATATGGTAATAGAAAAGAATGCGTAATTTTAGTGTTTACTTCCATTAAGGATGAAAAAATTAAATAATATACTTTTATTATAAATTTTAATTCATTTTAAATGTATGTATATATAATTATATTAGAGAGTACAATATTAATATTAATACATCATGTGCATCTTCTACTACAGATTTTGCAGCAAGTTATATTAACGACAATACTCGTAAGTATTAAAAAACCCTATTTATCATGGTTTTACAACTATTCTTTGGTCGTTTTGAAATTATCCGTTTTTCGTTCTTTTTTGATAATTTTTAAATATCTATTTTGTTGATCCGAGTTTTCTAATAATTTTGAAAAAAAAATATTTGACTTTAGAATAAATTAGCCAAGTTCGAGCAGGTTTGAGTTTAAGATTTTCGTTATGTAACGAAAATATAAAAACAGATTGATTTTGTTTGAATCAATTAAATTTTAATGCGAATATTTTTTTGATAATCAGTAAAAGAAAGATTATTATTACCTATATATTAGTTGAACTTTAAGTACGATTTAAAATCAATTTAATTTATTATAATTTTATAAAAACAAATGCGATCTATTTTTATTTTTTAGTAATGTAACAAAATTCAAAATCTTTATAAATTATTCTCAATTTAAATAATTAAAAAATAATAATTAAACATTAGGATAAACTCAATAATGACAAAAAAAAGGACTATTTAAACATTTTCAAAAATAAATTCACTAAAAAATATGAGAAAATAGACAAATCTATGTAAAAACTGAAAAAACACGTGTTTGTTATTATATTTATTATTTCATCGAAATTCCAAAAATAATTGATTTAGAAACTTAAAATTTTAAGGGAACATGTGAACAATAAAAGACGTTTAAAATATGTTTTTATTTTTGTTTTAAACGATGTTCATTCTTTTGTCTTTTAATATTTAATGTAGGATCAAAATTCAGGTATTGGATACTAATCTATAATATAAAAATGAATCGCAAAATGTGTTGGTAAGCGCATAACTCAACAACGCCTGGACCAATTTGGCCAAATCTTTTTTTCAAATGTTCGTTGAAGTTCAAGGATGGTTTTTACGGCGA
>JAIPRL010007110.1:0-12401 GCA_025469235.1 Pemphigus obesinymphae
TACATGTTCATTCATATCCCCACCAATTACAATATTCTCATTTCCTTGTACTCCTTGCATTACCTCATCCATCTCTTGCCAGAACCCCTCTTTCTGACTTTCCTCACATCCCACTTGTGGAGCATACATGTACCTAATTTTTATTATAATATTTTTTAAAATTTGTATATTCGAATAATGGACACATTTTTAAATTTTAAATTTAATTTTATATTTAAATTAATTTTAATTTTAAATTTTGCTTGTTAAGAATTTAAAAACAATTTTATAATTTTATATGACATCAATAATCATAATGAATCGTTTAGTAATAATAATATGTGATATTTCTCTCTCTTAAAGGATATTTTTTTGAATTTATCGAGCAATCCTCCGATGGAGTAATTCTGTTTACGTTTGGATCGATAGCAACAATATCAACGCTGCCGAATGATATTCGACAGATATTTATTGAAGTTCTTGCTCAACTCCCTCAGAGAGTGTTGATGAAATATGAAGGGGAACTGAAAGACAAACCGAACAATATGATGACTAAACAATGGATTCCTCAACGTGATGTACTCTGTACGTATTATTGTTTAGGAAATAATTTGATGTGGGTTAAATAATCTAATATATTTCGTTTGATTTTTCAGTACATCCAAAAATAAAATTGTTTATTAGTCATGGCGGAATATCGGGTATGTATGAAACTGTGGATGCTGGAGTTCCGGTTCTTGGATTTCCATTATTGTACGATCAATCGAGAAATATAGAAATGTTAGTGGACGAGGGAATGGCGATTTCAATGGATATATTTTCGATTAAAAAACACTCATTTTTAAACGCCATCAATGAAATGATCAATAACACAAAGTATGTAAAATAAATTTTTAATGGTGTTTTACGAAGATGTGGAATCTATGTTGATTAATATTTACCGATATTTTCCAAAAAGCATTTAGCGGGTTGAGTCGTATGACTTACTGAAGATTATACTGAAAAATAAATATAACTCATTTTATTTATTTAAAAATATATTACGAATTACAATATTGAATTTTTGTCGACAAAGCTATATTAAGCGGCTTGATGTGACAATAAAATTATGTAGATACCTATATCAAATATTATTTAGATGTGATTAATCATGATTCTATTGAAGTGGTTAGTTGATAATTATATTAATAGTGAACTAATAATTAATTTTTAATTAAATAAAAATAAAATGTAAAACTAGAACGGATGTATAGTATTAATATAAATACAATTATAAAAAGTACTAAAATAATCGTTTTTATAACAAACAAAATTAAACGGAAGGATATATTTGTTTAATTTACGAAAAAAACATATTATTATATTTCAGTAATTATTTCTAACGAAAAATCCTAATATTATAATAATAAATTGAAGGATCACATACTGGCAGTGATAAATAATGCGTACAACTCAAAATCCAATGGTAATATATTACACCGTAAAGGGCCGAATTCATGATCAGTCAAGATTGTCAGTAAGTGCATGTGATTGGTATTGATGTGCACGTGACAATCTTGTGAAAGATATGTAATGTGATTGATACTCAAAATTATTGTTGTTCATATAACCCCATACGATAAATTATATCACAATATATTAACGATAACATAATATTACAATCAAATCTTGTATGAAACTTACTCAGACTGAAAATCTTGGTTGATTGTATAGGTATTTGGCGCTTAAAGATATTGATAAAAAAATATAATGTACATTAGGTATGTCGTAAGAAATAATTAAATTTATGTCATTAAAATTTGAAATATGATTTTAGGTATTCAAAAAATGCCAAAATGGCTTCTGAACGGTTTAATGACCGTCCAATGTCACCGGCCGAATCGGTTATTTATTGGACAGAGTACGTTATTCGGCATAAAGGAGCACCACATTTGAAAACACACGCACATAACCTGGCGTGGTATCAATACTTTTTACTGGACGTGATTGCAGTAATATTTATTATTATATTAACCGGCTTTTATATCGTACGTAAAGGGCTGAGAGCTATTGGAGGATTTTTTTTTAAATCCTCATATAATTTGAAAGTAAAGTCTGAGTAATTATACTCGATTAATTCAACCATACAATATTAAATATTAAGTATAATTTATAATAAGTTATAACTATTATATTTAATTTATTCAGCTAATTGTTATATATATATATAATATATAGATTAATTAATATAAGAATATTTGTATGTACAATAATAATTTATATTTTTATATTTATCAATAATATTTTGCATTCATTAAGTTTTAACATTTTGGAAATAGTTAAGATAATCTAAAATATGATTGAAAAAATAATTTATAATCTGGTAAGTTAGGGATGGAAGCACTATTCACTCGTCGGATAGGATACTCATGGTTGATGTATTGAATTTTGAAGCAATGATAAATCATTCTTCGGATAAAATGATTCTGAGTAAAGATCGGTGTATATTATTTTCCATTTTTATTTTTAATTAATTACTGAGAAAATTAAAAATTTACTTTTTTAAAACACCAACCACGACACATTTGTAATCAAAAAACGTATATACATTATACATATAGGTAGGTACATAAAAATGAATGAATCAAATTACAAAATTTTATAAAAAATGACTGAAAAGTGGCAAAAAAGATTTGAAATTTTTACCACGTCAATATAATGCTATAAGTAGTAAATATATAGTGAATTTTAGTAAATTTCAAGTTTCTGAAATTATAATTTATCTTAAATTGGAACTTTTTACGAGTGAGTCAAATTGTGAATATAATTAATTAGGTACCTAATTAATTTTAGGAAAACTCCGCCTACGGTGGAAAATGGGCTTTGAAAGATCATCCATCCCCTAATGTGTTTTGGGGAATAGGTGAACAATGTAGATAATCCGAAAATTGATCGGTCTTAGAATTCTTATATTAGGTACTTATATATAGTAGATGTATCTACCCTATAAACCAGTTAGTCGGACGCATTGTTGTCGACAGCGTCGGATATGAAAACTACCGGCCCACCAAGTTTTAGGATTTCTATCAGCTCAAAAAGATTTTTCGATCATTAAAAAAGAAAATTGTAACGTATTATAGAGTACCGGCTATTAAAAACCCTCCAAATTTCACTTTGTGTCTTTTTATATTTTTGGCCACACATTACTTAATTGGTCTAATTATCACGCAGTCCACTAAGTTTAATTCGTTAACTTACCGGGCCTATCGTAGCCTATAGACTATAGTTGTCGAGTTTTTATATAACCATTCTTGTAAAATTGACGAAAACAAGAAGAAATTTACGATAATCCGATAAAACATCGTAGTGTTTCCATCGAAGATAATAGCACGTATTGTATACGGACTCGTTTTGCTAGGTTTTCATCGTAGGAAGTGAGGTGGGCTCTAACTTCGGTTAGAACGGCTCTAACGAAAATAACCATAATAAATAATACAAGTTAGCACGATTTCATCCGGATAACAATCACCACATATCGATAATAATCCACGAAGACTAGAGATAAGGAAACCAAACTCCTTCACAAAAAATATCCCATAAACATTGCACACTTATATTTCTGCACCAGTCTGCATGGCAGTTGTATCAGGGGCACTCTCGATGCAAATAAAATTTGAATTAAAAATAATAAGAAATATACTAATTGAATACATTTTTAAAAATAATTTACTGTTATGTTGTACACACGCGTTATATTACTATTATAATGATTTGCAGGTACTGAAATATACTATTAGTATGTGTATAAACAACGAAATGTCCATGTATTGTTAAAAAACCTATGTAAAAATCATTATATTCATTTCGATGTCAATTAAAAAAAAAAAACTAGCAGTACAAAGCATTCCGGGTACCTACAACGCACACCGACCTAAAATTGTACCTAATCGCATATACAATAAATTACGAACAGATATAATATATTATAAAAAAAATTGTTGATTTTATATCACATCTCTATTATATATAAAACCCACGTAAATAAAATATGTTTTATTAACACATGACGTGGAGATGATTACGCTACAAAAAACAAAAAGTCACGCGCATTTGAAATATCTTAGACGACAACAAACCTTTCCTCGAAGGCACGAAAATCTCGAGACAATGCCTCGCAAATCGACCCCGTCCTAGCGCATCGTCATCTCGTCACTGTGTGGCCACATGGTCAAACACGAAACAACACGGTTGGTGTCTCTGGGATAGTAGAATGTCCATCCAGTTACAGTCAATTTCTAAGTGTATTTTTTTTTTTTTTTGTTTTTCTTTCGTGTTGTTATATTTATTTAATTAAATTAATTACACGGATAGTCTTCAGTATCTATAAATAAGGGTTCAATTTAATATCTCATTCTCGTCAACTCATTTTCAATTCTTGTATCAGGTGCATCCGAATATAGGAATGCTTTAATGATTTATTTAAATAACATGAAATAATATACCTATATACTATATATATTTAAAGAATTTTAGGTGGGTTATCACATACATCATACTTCGTAAATTAAAATTTATCATATCCTTTTAAGTTCGGTCACAACTCATATAATTATCCTTGCCATTGATGTGGTGGTTATCGTTTGTAATTTATTACTTCTTGGTCACTGCTCAGAGGAGGCTCGAAATCACGGGATTATTGCATACCTATGTTCCTTCTTAATCAAAGAATTAGAGAATTAAAGAATAAATCTGTATTGATTTGAAGACAAATAAGAATAATAAAAAAAAAATATATATATATATGCGATGTGATAACGATTTATAAGTAAATAAAATTAATTTTTAACAAAAACACTATTCATAGATATAACGTAAACATTGATCTTCCGATAATCTATCAAATATATTTCTATCGATTTGTTCGAACTATACCCCGGGGGAACCCTTCTGCCCATATAATAGAAGGAAGGTCGTAATTTTTAATAAGAGAAATATAAGGTTGTTTGAATAACATCGTATAATATAAAGTAGTCAAATTAAATTACGAAGTTATATCCACACACAGCACCTTGATTTTTTCTAACATACCTACCATCTATCATAGTACATATTCTTTTAATACCGGTAACCTATCCCATTTTCTTTTTCAGTTATGCCATTACCCGACACCGCTAACAATAGCACACATGAGCATTATTTGTACACTGATAAAATTAGTAAAATATTATAAAAGTACATATATACCTGTATATAGTTCACGAAATGTAATATTATATAATATACTATAATATATATAGTTCAAGTGATAAGAATATTAACCAAGCGTCCAAAGTTCTTGATTTTTCTTACCTCGAATAGTTTACACTGACGGTGCATTGGCTTATCACAATAGGCTGCAGTCAGGGCGACGTCATCGTTTTGCGCGTAACATACAATGATATATTTATTTTCTTATATTATTATGTACGATAATAATACTTCAGGTAGTTTGTAGGCAACGTGTACTACGTATAAGGTAGGCGACTATTATGATTTGATGTACTTGACAGTATAGTAATGTATTATATTGTTATTTGACCGTATGGTTATCACACATACTATACTGTGCTCTCCGCTGTCTGCGACATGGTCGTTCTCCGTTCTACGTGTTATTGATAATATATTATACCGTTGATTTATTTTTGTCTATAAAAACGTTTAAATTATATTCGTACAGTATACGTATAGTACCTACTGCAGTGTTATGAAATAGTACCGTCCGGCATGTTTGAACTAAATGTACACGATCCAGTGATTATAACGGTAATACTTGTATTGATTTATTTGGTGTACTCGCGTCTACTGCGAAAACCACAGGAATACGGGAATATTTCATCTACCGTACCGTCTATCACGACATCCTTTTGGAATGAAATAATGTGCACGTTGAGTTTCGGCATGAAACATCCGAAAGGTGCGTTTCGATATAATCGATTCCCTTTTATACATATTTTATACGACTCGAATTAACAATAATAATTATAATTTTTTGGAATGTGGATTACACTCGTAGGTAGTTTCATATTTTAGTTCACAGACGTGTTTTTTTTTTTTTTTTTTCATCCTAGAAATGTCTAGGCTATTAAAACAATGCAGGTAAAATCATTGACTATACGTATACACAGAGCCGAATCGAGGGCTCGGCGAAACTGGCCCAGGCCCAAGGGCGCGGCAGAAAAGAGGGCGCAAAAATCTAAATTTAGTAATATCTGTCAATCTAAGATTGGGGGGCGAAAATTTTACGAGCAAAATCTTGTAAAAGTAAGTCGATGATTTTCTTTGTTTGCTTATTAACTAGATTTTTAAGGAATGGGGTAGCAACTCCAAAAAATTAATGACTTTTTTTTCTTTATTACCAATTTAGGGGCGGAAATTCGATTCTTTACCGAGGGCGCTATCGAATCTCGCTACGGCTTTGCGTATATAATATAATCAATAGTAAAACTGATGGTTAGGTTATAGGTACATGTGTTACATAAATATATAAGTATGCCTATATGTAGAAGAATATCTATCTAAAAAAACTATCGGTGTAACATTTATTTTTTATTCCTCAAGGCATTCACATGATGGTTAGTGGAGAAGCCCCGAAAAGGGGCTAATTTTTTCGATTTGGCCAGTGAGTCTTCCAACGTTTTTTGATTTGATTATTGAATTGATTTACTATATGGTGTCGTATCTTTATCAGTATTGCTCTGGATACGTATTGTATATAACATTAATTATGTTATTCACAAGGAGGGATCCTCATGAATGTACAGCATTTATCCCTTCCGATATAGAAATGCATTATTGTCAGTCACAAAGACACAAATCGGGTGTTTTTTTCGTAACCGTTTAACAATTTTTTTGAAACCATAACCAATGCCAGGAGTAAAAAAATCCTGTGTACATGCATTGCAGAATTATTATCATTTACTTTTTCTTTAATATCATTTTTACTGTTCACTTTAGGTTATTTTTTGGAGTGCATAGAAAAATATTAATTATACAGGAAATTTAATTTTTAAATGTTAATAAAAGTAATTGTGTGTAAAAAAAAAACTATTTAAGAGCGTTTAACCGTAAACCATAGTTATTCGTTACAGGTTTCTAAAATCAAAAAGACTATTGGTTCATTTTTACGTGGTATTTATAAAACCGTTTATCAAAAACCAGAACAAAACCACAAAAATTTATTCGATAGGATCATTAAGAACACAATTAATTTTAAGAACTTTTATGTAAAAATATGTATATATTTATAATAATTATAATTAAAATAGAAATCAAGCAAATTTAAATATAAAATTATTATATTAAAACACACTCATCGTGTATGTTAGAATTTCAGGTTTATATTCTTTATCTTGAAAAATTAAACAAATATAACATTTTACGATAATAAGTCCACATAATATAAAGTATCAAATATTAAATATAAGAAAAAAGGTATCTGTTGACAGCGTAATTTTTTTGACGAATTAATAGAAATTAATAGAAAATGCATATTTTGTATTTCAAAATTAACAATCGAGTTACCATAACGACTTTTGAGGGAAGAATGGATGCACAGCAGACAGACACAATGAGGATATAATGTTTTTATTCTTTATAGAATAGTTACCTAAAATGTTTTTATAATTAATAAACAATAATAATAACAATTATTGTTAATTTTTTTTTGTGCAATTATTTTATTATTTTCATTGATGTTTTAGATATTTTACCACATTTTACGGAAATAATAAAAAATCATGGTTCGTTAGTTCATTTTAATATTCCAGGACGATCGTACGTTATTCTCAATGACCCAGATGATATAAAAGTAAGAATACATTTGTGTATAATAATAATTAATATGTACTTAATGTTCAACTGTAATAATTTGTATAACAAAACGTTAAACATGTCTTTCAATCGAAAAACAAATAATTGTATACGTAATACGTTACGATAATAAAAATGAAAACTTTATAGTTTAAATGTATTGACAGATTGTACATATCAGGGGCGGTTTTAAGGAGCAGAATTACACCCTTACCCAATTACTGGAAAGTAGTCGGCTAAAACAGAAAGTTAATAATCTTTTTATTTTTTTGATTATTTACCATTTTGAAAGAGTATTTTGGAATAGTCAGCAAATTATATTGTTCGAGTTGGCAAATTATAAAAACACCCCCATAAAATTGTGTTTTTGGGTGGCCAATGGTACCTATATAGGTTGACAAAATTTGAGGCCAAGGTAAAGCAATTGAAGTATACCCTCCAGTTAGTGATTCAAATAATAATAAAAAAAAAGGTTAATCGAATACATTTTGTGTCAAAAATGTCAAAAATGTGCAATGTCCCTTTTTTGCTTTCAAAATATAAAATATAAAAATTTCCTACATTTTTTAAAGTACCTATTTGAGAAATTGATATATTTAAAAATAAAATCTCCACCAAAAAAAAACCAAAGTTTGAAATTTGTAAAATGTGACATTGACCCTTCTTGACCCAAGTCATAGGCATAATAACGTTGAGGCTAAACATACGTTTTTAAAATAATAGTATTAAAAAAAATAAATCAGGTTAATACTTTACTTAAAAATGATGTAATTATATACCTAAAACAATAAAAATTTAAAAAAAAACTACTACCTATAAAAAAAAGTAAAACTCATTATTTTGAGAAAATATAGCTACCTATTCGATCGATTACATATTGAAAATGTATTATATTTACACAGTATTAATTATGCGTAGTTTATAATAATTTTGTTCTATTTAAATCGTAATCGAATAGCGTATAATAGCATAATATTATTATAATTAATTGTGTATTGTATTTCCATTTTAGATTCTCATGTCCAATTCACAATATATTACCAAAGGTCCTGAGTATGAATTTATAAAACCTTGGCTTAACGAAGGTCTTTTATTAAGCTCAGGTAAATTTATTAAAATTTAAAGAAACAATATTGTTGTAAGTATAATAATTTACAGCTTAACATTAATAGATATTATAATATTATAATTTTGTAGGTTCAAAATGGCAAAACCGTCGAAAACTCCTCACAAATGCATTTCATTTTAAAACACTAGACATATATAATTCATCAAGAAATAAATATTCACAAGTTTTGGTGAAAAACCTGTTGGAGGCGTCTGCAAAGAGTAATGCCATTTATATTAAGGAATACGTAGCGTTATGCTCTTTGGATATGCTTTGTGGTAATTTTTATAATTAACCGTTCATTATTAATCATTATGCATTAAAAAAAAAAATCGACAACAGATTGCAGATAACGTATAGTATCTTTAAAGTGACTATTGATTTAAAGCGATTCGGGTTTTAAATATTTTTATTTTAATGCAAATAAATTATAATTTATTGACATCTAACATTTTCGAAAATTACTTGAAAAATAATATTATACAATTGTATTATTAAAACCAAACAACCGATCATTTATAATTGGATAATATTATCTACTATAAAATAATTTAAATCGACGTGTTTTTTTTCGACGGTTATCTGGTATCCTACATTTTAGATTCTGATAGCGGAGCGAGGGAGCTAGTAGTTTTATAATGACAACACCTAACGTTATTTTTAATTCGAGACACAACTTTTTGATCCGAAGACTCTTTACGAAATGGTCATTATTTATTTTTTCGATAAACATGATAGTCATAATGTTTTTTTTATAGCCGTTTAAATTTTTTCGACATTTATTTTTCCCGTGTAAAATTTCTTCGTAATTTCGAAACTGATTTAAAATTATTTTATAGTACCTATATATACCTATCTATATACATATACATATACTATATTATTTTGTATACTCCTACAGGTACATTATTAATTTTAAATTTTGAATAGAACAAGGAATGCATTGGTTTTATATTGATATGTTTTTTATCTGTATACATATTTATTTTTGTTTTTACATAAACAAAAATACACTATTGTCTAATGACCGTAATGACGGTGGACGAACTTCACCGTCCTGTATGTGAACGACTTTTTTAAAAAACTATTTTACAAATTTTTTTTTTTTTGACAGTGTAATATTTGTGTATATTATATATTATATATCTTTTGAGAATGCTTCGAATCCAATATGTCCACCATCTAGAATCTTTTATGGACAAGCGAAGTGCTTCCACCTTCTACTGACCCAATATAATTTTTATCTAATATGTTTCGTACTTATCAAATAACATATTCAATTTTACTATACTGCTGAAATGGATAGTTTTTTAGTTAATTTTTTTTTTTCATGTTTGTTTCAGAAACAATTATGGGAACTAAAATGAATGCCCAAGAAGGAAAAGCGGTTCAATATGTTCGTTCTATTAAAATGTAAGATAAAAATTATTAAAATTGAATTTGAGTGGCTGATTGAATAATAATAAAATGGCTGAATGATAAGATTTGACTTTCCTTCATAAAAATGATATTACTATTTAATATAATAAATATAATGTATTGATATAGGTAGCCACTCATATAGTATTAATTAAACTTATATTTTCCATATATTATAATATTGTCGATTAGATTTATTTATATTTGATATAATTTTTTCTGGGATTTACGTTTTTATATATAAGTACCTTTTAGGTTTTTATATATAATAATAATGCAAATAATGATAATTTATACATTATGTATGGATAACTTATACAGATTTCCGTTGTGTCTGTCCGCCTGTCCTATCGATTCGCTTTCATAAATACTTGTACATAGTTACGATTTGATTATTCTTGTAATTTATTATTCTAAAAAATTTACACTTGAAGATTATGTTTTACCTAACGTACGTATGTCTGTTTGTAATTAAGATTCGTTTCTATGTATGTTTTCAATATGAATATTTAAAATTTTATTCGTTATAATAAATTGTAATAATAAATATATAGTAGGTTATATTATATTCATGTTGTACTTGTGATAGAACTTTGTTATTTTTGAAAAGTCGTAAATTAAAATGATTATTTATAAAAAATAAATTGTTTGTAATTAAATTATCGTAATTATATAACACATTAGGTAATTAATAATTACGTAGGTATAAAAATCGTTAAATAGCAAACGGGATAAAAAAAAAAAATAGGTAAAATCAAAAGAGATATAATAACAATTATATAATTTTATTAAATAATAATCAAAATACACGGCTCATTGCTTGGTATTTCAATTTCTGTAGTCATTTACCATCTATTTAATATACGTTATGACAAATATAATTTCATTATTATAAACGCTAAAATTAAGATATATTTTTAAATTACCTGCAAAACCCAAGAAATACAAATATTTATTTATCGTATTATTTCTAATTTTCACTTTTCCATTCATTATAACCATTATTACATTTTTAAATTCGTTACAGTTTCCAGGCCATAAGTGATTCTTTGGTAGGTAATCGATTATATACACGTAATAATATTATTTTATTATTACTAAAATTGTTGGTATCCATGGTAAACAGAAAATCAAAAATACTTTTGTACGTATTTTCTGCGTGTAAAGTTTTTTACTGATTACTTCCTTTCGCGGCAACGAATTTTTTTCAAAATGTTACTTAAATTTGTACGGGAGAACGAAGAACTTTCGGAATTAATATAAGAATAATAAATATAATAATAGCATATATTATGTGTTTTGCAATAGATATTAGATATTATATCTATATCATGAATAATAATATAAGACCTATAGACAGTGCCGGATCTATCGGTTTTTCAACCCGAGGCAAAATATGAAATTGGCGTCCTTTTAGAAAAAAAAAAGTTCATGCGCTTTTTCTGTAATTGAACGGAAAATTGAAAATTTATCAACGATTTACTTCTCCAAAAAATATATATAATAAAAATAAATAAATAAAAATTAGCCAATGAAGCCACACAACCGATTAATTTCCGCCTAGATTTAATTTTGCTGAATTATTTCTTGAATCTTGAAATTTAAAAGTGCCAAATGGACATCTTTGATCTGGTATCACATAAAAATCACATGCGTGCTGTAGGGACGGCACGACATATATTAGACCTTGAAATAAGATTAATATTTTGTAGCAAAATATATATAATATAAGACAATACCTACTTTATCAACATCTAAATCAACAAATTTCATATTGTTATAATTCCAAAGAATTATTTTCGAATTACAATTTGAAATTTTAAAATTTGTAGAGAAGTACAGAGAAATCAAAAAGAAATTGTGTATGGTATTTATTGATCTAGAGAAGGCTTATGATAGGGTTCCTAGAGAGATCTTTAAGTGGGCATTAATGAAGAAAGGATTACCAAAGGTGTATGTGAACATAATTGAAGATATGTATGAAGGGGCTAGTACAAGAGTGAGAAGTCTGTGTGGAGAAACTGAGGATTTTAGGGTCAGAGTAGGGGTACATCAGGGTTCAGCTTTG
>JAIPRL010007111.1:0-24705 GCA_025469235.1 Pemphigus obesinymphae
TCTTCCATGTTTTGATGGTTTGGTGTGGTCAATTAATAGTATAACATTGTTATATTTACAGCAAAAAAATTTGCAGTTTAATTATTTATTAACATCTAGACTCAATCAAGACTTTTTAGAAAATACTACCACGAAATTTCAGGGAAGTTTTTCTAAGTATGCCTATGCTTCATATAAGATGTAACATTGTTGTTATAAAACTAGTAACCGGAAAAAAGTCCAAAGAAAAAACGACCACAGAAAAACGTCTAAGAAAAAAAATGTCCAATGGAATAAACGTCCAATTTACCTACCCGTGACGTCACCCGCCGTACACATTTTGCGGCGGCATATATTAAATACATAGCAGCCCCTATTTTTTTTTCTCTAAAAATTTTTCAACCAGAAAACATGATCCGATCTTTTCGAAATTGCATTTTTCTGTAAGAAAAATTTATCTAGTTGATATATCATTAGGGAAATTATTTTTCAATTTTCTCAAAACTGTACGTACACGGAATCAAAGACTGAAAAAAAAAAATAATAATAGAATAGTACAAGAATAATAAGATTTTGTTAAAATCTAATATTTCCGTTTCTTCCAAATTTTGCCCAAGAAACTTAAAATTTTTGTCTAGTATTTATTAGAGTAATCTATTAGCATAAAAACCTTTTCAAAAATGTTCCGCTAAATTTGACCTTTTTGTAGCATATAGGTAGGTACGTATATATTATATAAGGTATAAAGGTAAAAAATATGAAATATCGAAAAATTAGTTAATTAACTATTAAGTATGTATGTAAAAAAATATAATGGGTACCTGTATTATAATTTTTTCTGGGGTTACTTTTTCCGGGGTTATTTATTAGGGGATTCGCGTTTTATATAATATCTATACGACTATATTATTATGTGCGGTACGATTGGCAGATTAATAATAGAGTAGGTAATAATACTATTAAATTATGTGACTATTGTGGTATACGTTATGTGGAGATCACGGTCTTCTATACAAGATCGTGGGGTGAGATGCTATTCGTTTAGATTTAAACATCTTATATTTATAATAATATGATATTTATTTAATTTTTTTTTTATCAATATTTTGTTATTTGACGATATCACGGTGACATTAGTGACGTACCTGTTGTCGTTCTAAGGTCGTATTCAGCATACACTACACTCCGTACACCGTCCAGCCCGTTTGGGCTACTATCGTGTTTTTAATTTCTTTGGCCCGAGCCCATGTGATTTTAGTATTTTACTGATAATGATAAACATTTTTTTCTTCCATATTTTCTGCGTTGCGCAGTAAAGTAGAAACGTGCCGGGTTACCGAACACGCAGTTTGTGTAGTTTTTGCGTTTCCAAAGTCACATGGTTTTTTAACAAAAATAATATAGTATTGTAGGTTTTAATTTTCAACGAGTCTCCGGTTTCGTTACTGTTTACGGTTTTTGAATACGTTAATTTTGTGTTGTCCGTTCGTTACAAGTAGTGTGTCCATAACAAATTGATGACTATCGTAAGGCAATTAATTATTAAGAAGTATTAGCTGAAGGAAATCACTACTACCTCTATTATTGTTACCGAAATCAAGTATGTTGTACCTTTGCCCGTTTTTCTGCTAACGATTTGCTCGACAAAAACTCTGTTGATGCAATGTCAGAGTAGGACTGTCGACTCGTTGCAGATCGATTTGGTTTTGTAAATGACTAGTATGAGCAAGGTGATCGTGCCATCATCAGCACCATCAGTTGCCATGTCTACGAAAAACGCATGCAATAAAGAGAATATACGCTCGAAAAAGCATGTACCCGCATCCGATGATATCGATGTAAATAAACACACTCAATGTCAATCTCCAGTGCTCGGGGAAGACAAACAGTTACAGGAACTGAACAAATGTGATGAGAGCAGTGAAAACGAAACCGGTAATAATGATAAAAAGAAATTTATTGAAGCTCCACTACCTAAAACAAACCCATGGACAGCTAATATAAATGCAGCTCATGTTGTTCGGCCAAAAGAGTTGGCTAAAGAAAAGGATCCAATTGTAGGAGAAAAGCGAATTTTGCAACCACAACAGCAAACTGTTTGTGAGTATTATTAATAATTAACGAAATTTTAAACTTGTTCCAATAACCTTGACAAGATATATAGGTACTTAAAATAGGTACATTGGTGTATTCAATCATCTTAAATGTATAGGTACTAAGTGAATTTTAAATAAATTTAGGTATTTTGTTATATTTGAATAGAAAACAACAATAAAAAAGAATAAAAAAATTGTGAGGGCTTATCTAATATTTAATTTAATTACTACTTATTTTGGTAGATACTTACATCAATTATTGTATTACCTTGGTTGGTACTTATAGAATTAAATTCTAGTTTATTATAAAAATTATAATTTTATTCAAGTAGGTAGGTACCGATTGGTTAAATTATCTTTACTTTTATTTCCTAAATTATTAAGTAGGTATTTAAATAATACAAGTTTAATATTAAAATATAAATAAGGGACACCTATAGTAATTTTAATAAGTTATATTGGTTTCCATACCTATTTATGCAACAATGTTGGTTAGATATATTTGTAAATTGTATTAGGTAGGTAGATACCCATCTACAGAAGTAACTAATAGCAAGATCTTTGTATTTAGTAGTTAAATATATTTATTAAACTGCTCCACGATCTATGCAATATTAATTGAATGGTTTCGCTAACACTACTCGAAAGCTTTTAGCTTAAATGAGTTGAGTTTGATAGTAGCCTTTCAACAGTATTTTTTTGTTATAAACTTTGTTATTATTTGCCCATTTAAATTTTTATAGGCTTACATAAATACCAATTTAATATTAGGCATTTAATATATTGCTATTTTCTTTACATAGGTAGGTAGGTAAATCATTTCTTTTGTGCTGACCAAACAAACAGGTACCTATAAAGTTATTTTAAGTGTTGTATTAATAATGTATAATCTATCTACGTATATCTACCTACCATTTTTTTTTTTTTAAATTGTAATTTATTTGGCTTTGGTATGGTATAAACAAAGGATATACCTAAGCCTAGTTTACCAGGCACAATTTTATTTTTTTTTATTTTATTACCTATTAAATATTTATATTTATATTTATCACCTAGATAAATATAGAAATGTAGATATAACATATTTTTAAGGTTTCCTCAGGGTTTTCTCACTGATCAAGAATATATAAAAAAATTGCTAAGATTTCTTACTTAAAATAATAATTGGTATTACATGGACATTTTACGATTGGTGACAATAGAAACTTTAAAGGAGCACACAGCACAAAATTTTATTTTTTTTAAGTTATAATTTAATAGTTAGAACTATAAAAAATGATTTTATGAAAATCTTATTTAAAAAAAAAAAAAATTATTCAATGACATATTGATAAATTGAAAATTTCAGTGTGATATTATTAAGCCCTCAATCGCGTAAAAATTACCCATAGATTGTCATAGACAAAACAGATTAGGTATGCAATTTGTGTGTTAATTGTATATCGTGCATGTTGTATTTTAATGTGTTTATTTGATATGGTCAGAGCTTTACTGTTGTGTTGTAAATATAGATTTACACTGTGGAAATCGGACAGAAATGCACAAACGCGTCAATTATTAAATTATTAATATTGATATCTTAATAATATTACGACGCTCATATAATTATACCTATAACACTTTTCTACTCTAACAAAATATAATATGTAAAAATTCACATCATAGATATTTTTTGCGTTGTAAAATTAGTTAAAAAAATAATTTGTTAATTTTATCACGTAAAATGCCTATTCAAAAATAGGAAGACTAATTAATCTTATTCATATACATATTTTATTAGATTTGGTTATCTAATGACAAAAAAAAAAGTTGTAATATCTATTAAATCTGGTCTTTAGTTATTACCTATATCAAAAGGTTGTTTGACTGGTTGTTCACTGTCTAGTAACATATATGCTGCACACCATGACACAAAAATAAAAATATATCATAAAGTAATTTTAGTTGGTATTTAAAATAAAACAAGCGATGAATTAAAATTATAATTTGACTATGGTCTTGAGCACATTTAAAAAAATAAAACAAATTAAATATTATTTCAGGCTGTTTTAATAATTGTGTGAAATGAGCAACTTTCATACCTATAAAATAAGACGTTTTGAGACATATGGCACAATCGAATACTGAAAAATGAAATATGAAACCTTATTATTAGAATTATATAAAAAAATTAAACATTATTCTTTGAATTGTATGTATTTACATACCTAGCTACTATAAATAAAAGATAAAAAAATTTGTATTGTTTGTTTCTTTAAGAACTATTATATATAGAACCTTATCAACTCTCCCTCTTGGCTCATTAAGGTCTTTTTTGTCAAGATTAAAATGTTTTTAATTTTAAAAAAAATTATCTTAACATTTAATTTAAAAAGTTTTATACCAACAAATTATTAGGACGGGCATATAAGTGTCAATGCATACCTCTCATAAAAACCCTAAATATGACATTTGGATTTTTGATGTACCTATTATGTATGTCTACATTTTTTGGGCAAAAGAAATCTAGTAGTCGTTTTTAGATAAAGATTTTTGTCATTAGAAATGATTTAAATTTAAGAAATATATTTTTTTTAATGCTCTTGAAATACTTAAAGTTCTCTAAAAATGAAAAATAAAAGTTTCGTTATTAAATTCAATAGGTACTTTTACTTTTACTTACCTATTGTAAGAATCTTTTGATACTGGTAAATATTCTATCGTTCTAGAGCAACCAAAAAAAATAATTAATCTTACATTCAAATATAGGTATGTAGGTATATTACGAGGTATATTATTTGATCAAATACATGTTGAATAATAATACATAATAAAGGAAAAATAAAAAACATGTAAATAATAGGTATATTGTAACAGCATTATTGTTAATTAATACCTAACCAGTGGTGTAGTCGTAAATGTTTTGGATACAGGTATGCTTCAATTTTGCAATATAATTTATAAATTTAGGCAGGTAGGTTCCTACTTTAATTATGTATTGAAAAATTTTAATTTTTCTAAATTTTTTAAAAAAAAATGTGGTGTTCTCTTATTATTTAACGTCTCTTAGAGTTTACATGTATCGGGGGATTCACATTAGAGCTTTTAGCGTGTAACGTGGCAGCGTTAATTAATTAGACAAGAATTATTAGAACATTGATAAAAAACTTGTGAAAATAGTAAACAGTTTAAACGGAACTGCACTAAAAGCTCTATAGTGAATCCGCCTTTACTAGATTTTTAAGGTTGAATTTTGTTATATATAGAAACATATCAAACCGTTGTAAGAAAAAAAAAACTTAATTCTTGTTATAATTTCATGACATCATGGATTTTAAGTGTAAGAATCTAGGTATGACTGGATACTTATTAATACTTTTTTTAAATTTATTTAATTATTTTCCTATACTCATCAATTTTCTAATTAAAATAAATTTAGTGTTTATAAATTTTAATCACAAACAAAGGTTTTTAAAAAATACAGTAAAATAATTACTGATTATTTATTTGAATAAAGTAATATTTTATTAGGGGATACGATTGTATACCCACATATTCTTTTTATTTTTTTCCTATATGCATATTAGAATTTCAACGTTATGGGTATACGCCATATACCCGCGTATACCCTCCACTACATCACTGTACCTAACCCACCTAATATGTACCTACATTTCAAAATTGTATTTTAGAAAATAGGTAGGTACCTAGTATTTTTGTTTCAATATCACTTGGTAAAAGCAAGATCTGAACAATTGTTTTCATAATTAAATTTATCTATTTAACTATGTAAAGATCTATGCTAAATTAAATGAATGGTTTCGCTAACACTGCTCGAGAGCTATTAGGTTCAAATGAGTTGAGTTTGATAGTAGCCTTTCGACAGTCCAAAAATATGTATATTAGAGAAGGCCTAGTATTTTTGTTTTCAATATAACTTGATAAAAGCATGATCTGAACGATCGTTTTCATAATTAAATTTGTCTGTTTAACTATGTAAAGATCTATGCTAAATTAAATGAATGGTTTCGCTAACACTGCTCGAGAGCTATTAGGTTCAAATGAGTTGAGTTTGATAGTAGCCTTTCGACAGTCCAAAAATATATAAATATACATTTTTTTTTAATAATCAAATCATATGATTATTAGGTGTAGGTACTTGGGTTCAGATAATAAATTATGAATTTTTACTACCTATTCTTAAAATATAATTGTATTTACATTTATTACTTTATATTTGAATTTTTATATATCAAATAATTATAATGTTAAAGTAGATACTTATCTATTTTGTTTTATAAACGTGTATCATATAGAGGCACTTTTAGGGTTAAAAAACTTTAAAATAAGTTGGAGATTATATTGAATATAAAAACTTACATAGCTAACTATTTACTATTTATTTATTTAGATACCTAATTCATAATAGTACCTAGGTACCTAATTGAACATTAACCAATTACAAAAAAAAATTATTTTTATTTTTTAAAGTATTACACAAATTTTATTTTAGAAGTTAGACTTACCTATATAATATATATAATAATTACTTACTTAATTTTTTCAACTACCTGTGCATATCTGACATAATTTAGTTTTTAGTATAATATGATAAAACTAGTGGATTTCTTAATAACTTTGTTATCAATGTATTAAAATTTGTTTGTGTGTTTAATTTAAAAAAATCTAATGTTTTTGAATTATAACTAGGTAATTATTCTAAATTCCAATTATGTGACCATTTATTATTTTCAAAATAGGTAGGTAGGTATACCTAAATTCTCCGTTTGTTATTATTAATAATTATCTAATTCGTACTCTTTGAATAAATAATATTAATTGGAAATAGGTAATTATCTCAAATTATTTGTGTAAAATATTAATATATATTTTTAAATATGTTAGGATTACCAGTTATCACTCTTTTTGTTTTATTTAAATCATAATGCCATTTATTTTTTGTTGTTTATTTATTACTGACAATATAAACTCAAACCGTGTATTTATTAAGTACTTGGGTTATTATTTTAGCTGAAAAGTACCTTGGATAAGCAATTAAAGCTGTTAATCTGTTGAGTTTTGTTTCATTTTTTTATTTATCTAAAAAAAAAATCAAGCCATGATAGTCAAACCAATAATATAGTAGTTACTATGGTTCGATATTATAGTGTGATGATTCAATGTTCAAATACTGATTGGTATACATAAGATAAACACTTGAATAAACGTCATATATCTATATCAATTATTATGAATATTAAAATTATATAACTTATCTAAATCATGTTTTATATGTATTGATTTTAATCATAATTTATAATAATTGATTGTCTACCTACATAAATATTTTTTTAAAGAAGCTTTTGATTTTAGGTCTAAACCCCATGCCATTTTATTTGTAATTAAAATTCCTTTCTCTACAATTAATGTTTATTTTATGTTATATTAAATTATACCCAGTATTACTAGAGTAAAGTAACATAATAATTAAAGAATCTTGCATTTTTAAGTAAACTTTGTTTACAAATGTATAATAAAGTAAACTATATTATTAAATGTTTAGGTACATATTTTATAATACAATATTTTATTTATAGGTGGCTTAAAACCTTGAATTTATAAATAACTATAGCATTTCGTTGATCTTCAGTGTTTAATGATGAAAATAAATATATTTTTATTTTATTGACATAATACTGGTATTAATATATTTTTTTTTAATTAATAAATAGTAGGTAAGTATTCACAATGGTGTATATAGTGAACTAATAGTTATATTTTTATATTTGTCAATATTTGTGTAAATTAAGACTTGCTTGTTACTTTAATTATACAGAGTGAATAACAGGACTATTTGATAAATACCATGGTTAACATTTATTCTATTCAATGTTTTAAAGTTGTTTTATTTTATTTGGGTAATTATTTATTACACTTTTGTGCTATAATTAAAATATTTTTAATACCTATGATTAAAATTTTTTAGAATACAATAAAAAATTCAAAATATTGATTTTGTAAATCAGATTTTTAAAAAACGTGAATATTTAAAGCAAAATATTTATACAAGCAAAAATGAATCAATATCGAATATTAATTTTGATGAACTAACATAGATGAGTAAAACAAATTCAAAATAAATGACCTGAACCTTGGTAAAAATTAATATATTGCCAAAATGTTAATAAAAATCATTTACAAAATAGCTTTTTATATTTTTTATAAATAAAATTTAAATAGGTACTTGTTTTTAAGTTCTTAAAAATTGTAATTAAATTAAAATTTTTTATTAGATATAGCGTAATACCTAATTATTATTAAAAAAAAAACTTAAAATAGCTATTCAATAATTTAAAAGTTATTCATTTGTAAAATAGTCCTATTTTATAATTATATCTTTGTACATAATATAATATATACTGTAAATACCTATAATAACAATAATTCAATATGTATATTTTAATTAATTTACATTATGAAAAATATGTATTTATAGTTAAATTACTTAGATAAAACAAAAATTTAAGCTTTAAACTAGATCTCTGTTAGTGATAAAAAAATATTTAATTATTAGTAAACAACTTATGATTGATTATCCTTATCTGATCATCTCAAATATTACTTTAATTTAAACTAGAATATTATTTTACATTATTAACAAATATATTATAATATTGATCCTAAAATATTAATTTTACAGGTGATATGTCAAGTGGCAAAATCTCAAGTAACTCTCATAAGTTCACTAAAACTAAAAAAGTAAGTAATATTATTTTTTACTAGATTAATTAAACATTTTTTTTATTTTTGTTATAAATTATACTATGGGATCTTGGCTTTGAATGAATTGAAAATACATTGGGTACCTAATAGAGTTGTATGTGGTCTACAAATAATACACACTATATTACAAAGCTATGATTTAAGATTATTATGTAATATGTTTCGTATTTGTGTTGTTTGTCATTGTTACTCAAAATCAAATACTATGACTTACTGTTGGAAAATTTGTTTAATATACTTCCAATGTCCGATCTTATTTGTTAAGCGTTTTGCCCTTTATGTGCTTTACCGTCAGGTCCGGAGAAGGATCATGGCCCATCAGTATTGACATTTTCAACAATATATTCTGTTTCATTAACAGCCTGTTTAAGGGCAGAGAAATATTCATTTCAGGCCATTGTAATCATTTCTATACTGTCTATTGTTGGATTCTGACTGAACCAGATTACTAGAATGATTACATAAACCTAGGCCCTGGTTTCAGAGAACTCCAGCTGAAAGATACTGAGCATAATATTTTGAGTAATAATAATACATACATTTAAAGAACATTTTTATTCATATGCTAATGGAATATATTTGGATGATTTATCATTATATGATTTCAATAAAACATTGCCATTGCACAAAAGATCTTTCAAATATCTAATGTATACAGTTCGTACCATTTTTCCAATTTTGATTTCCCAAACAAAAGTTAGTATTTGTATTTTTAAAATTGATATTTGTATCTTAAGAGAATTAAGTGAGTTCTATTAAAAAATTTTGAAAAATGAAGAACTAACAATTTCAAAATGTTTATATATGCATTTTAAAAATAAGTACCTAATAAATAAATGGTCCGATTTCAATATAATTTTGTTATTGTTATTGTATTTTATGTATTTTTATAAAATATTATTGAAAATAGTGTTTATGCATTTTTCACATTTATCAAGTCGGAAACATTGTAGAAATATGAAACAAAAATAAATTATTAAAAAGAACAATATTATACACTCTATAGAGCTGCTTTTTATATATGCACTAAGGCATATTTTATGAGTTGTTGAAAACCTAACTTTTTATTTTATTATTATTATTTTTTAATTAATATAAAAATGACATATAAAAAAAGCAACATGGCACTAGATAATATAGTTATCTATATTTTGTTTGTTGTTTTGTATTTCTAAGATAGATGTTTGTATGTTGTTAAAATTAAAAATGTTAACACAAGTTTTTCATTGAAAATGTATTTGCACTAGAATCCTCTTATTGTCATTTCTTACTATATTCTATTCACTTTAAATATACCCAGTTGACCAGTGAAAATTCTTTTAAAAAAAATTGTATATGTTTTGATCATTATTGTAAATAATAAATTGTTTATATTTTCTTTCAAATTGTTTAAATTTAAATTATTTCAAATTTAGTTCACAATTTAATGAATAAGATAAAATACTTATTTTTTTTTTTGATAAAATGGTTTATTTTTCCATCAACATGAACAGTTTTAATTAAAAATAAAGTTAATGAGTAGAATTATAATTTAAACAGCAATTTTACTAATGCAGAGTTTATGTACAAATAAGATTTGTATATTATTTATTTAATCGTGTTTATATTTCTTATTTATTATTTTGATTTTAATTTTTAGAATAAAGAGTTAAATGGTATTGAAGCATGGCCATCTTTAGGAAATGCTCCAACTTCAGATGTAACTATAATTATTATTTATTACTACATTCTTATTATGAGATTTCATGTATGTTTTTCTTATAGAAAAAATGTTCAACCCAGAATGAAAATGCTTCACCAATTATTCAATCACAATTGCTGCCAAAAGTTAATAATAATACAGCATCTATAGTTGGAAAAGATGCTCAAACATCTACTGTAGAAGTAATTCCTGCTAGAAAGTCATGTCAAAAAATGAATGGTCTTAAAAAAATTGAAACTAATAATGACCCTCCAAATACTAATGAACAGGAAAATGGAACAAATTCTGGTCACTCGTCATCTAATGAGTCAAATAACATTGATAAAAGAAAAAAAGGTCATTATTAAAATTTGTAATTAATATTTTTGTTAGAATTTACTTTTTACTTTTTTGAAAATATAATTATTAATTATATTGTAAATATCATGCATTGGGAAAATATCACAAAATAATGAAGTTTAAAAATTTAAAAATTATATTAACATTACTTGCAACTATTAAAAATATAACAACTAACTTGGTCTAAAATAATAATGAACATTGTTTATGTATGGCAGTTAGTTTGCATAGTATACCGTCATGACCCTATTACCAACGAGAGCAGTTCACCGCTATCAGTTTAAATAATTTTAAAAATATACTTGTATACTTAGTTCCATATGCTTACGAAAAAACCATTAAATCATATTAAAATTCAAAACGATTGTTTTATTAAATTACTGTTACAAGATACTAACAAAAAAAGATTTTAAAAGAGGATAATATTAGTTTTATACTAACTCAATATCAAAACATTACCTACTAAATCTTCTCCTTCGCCTTCTCTCCCAACTATTTGGGGTCGGCCACCCTGGTCCTACACTTCCACTTAACTATCTCCTGCATCTTCTTCACTTACTCCCACCTTCATATCACTCGCCATCACTTCCCCCCATCTCTTTTTCGGGCTTCCTCTCCCCCTCTTACCATCAACATGCATTTCACTTACTAATCTTACTGCCTCAGTCTCTTCCCTCCTTAATACATGCCAGAGCCATCTTAATCTATTCTCTCTCATTTTGTCTTCTATCGAAGCTACCCCTATACTACCTCTGATATACTCATTCCTTATTTTATCCTCTCTGGTAACTTCACTCATCCATCTTAACATTCCCATTCTCTGTTCTATCTTTCTATCTACTGCCCAACATTCTGTTCCAAACACCATTGCAGGTCTCACCACTGCCTTATAAAATTTAACTTTTAACCTAATAGGGATTCTTTTATCACACAGAATACTTGACTTCTCTCCACTTCGTCCATTCACACTTAATCCTGTGTTTCATATCCTCTTCAAAATCCCCATCTGTCTGTACAACGGACCCTAAATACTTGAACCTCTCCACTTCAGCCACCACATCCCCACTTAACTTTAATTCTAGCCTTTCCTTATTCCCTCTGTGTTCCCTTTCACCAAAATCATACTCTACATTACCTACTAATTACAATTTTAAAAATATTTAAGTGGGCAGTTTCAGTCCATAACAATAAAATTGGCTAGGTCCAGATAGTGATGTTAGTAAGAAATTTCCAACAAAAAAATGTTTTACTATTCATTCTTATTGACATAAATTTTGTTGTGTTAAAAGCAACACTGAAAATGCCATATCTCTGCATTTTTTAAAAAATATCAGAATTTACCTTAATCACTGTTTTCAGAAACTTGTCTGTCTGATGTAAAAAGGTGTTTCTACTACATATTGAACTTAGAATATAAATATAATATAATTGATAACTAAATTATCACTATCATTTATCAGCAAGATATGAACATTTTTTCACCCATAATATGTTTTCATTTTATGTTTCCTCTGTGTAAGCAAAAAGTCTCTAAATTGTGCTTCTGTTATTTTTTTGTCGACCTAGTATAAACTTAAACCCAGCATTTTCACTAATCTATATATAAGTATAATCAAAGTTTACAATAATTAATTTAAAAATATATGTTTTTGTCACTATAGTTAAACATTCTAAGTGGACACCTCTTGATATTGAAATATCTAAAGAATATAGTTATAGAAGCAGGTTATCGAGGTATCGTAGAGATCGATCTGGTAAGTTATAAACTAAATTCATAATAATTTTTATGGATTATATAAATATTTTTTTATTACTATATAGGTGGTCGAGACAAAAGTAATAATCAAATTAAGAATAAAAATAGTCGAAAAGTTCCTGATTTGTCAGACACTACAGTGTCTGATTCTGACAAACGTGATGGAGGTCCAATGCGTTATGTGCGACATCAACGGTCTCGCAATAGGCTTCAAGATGAAGAACTTAAGACTAACTCTCAAAAGTCATCAGATGGAAAAAATGTAAATTTAATATTCATGTGTTTTCTTAAATGTCTATTTAAATAACAAGAAATTAATATTGCATGTGTATTTTAAATAAAAATGTAATTGTTTAACAATTCAACCTATGAGGAAGCCACACCCTCCATTTTTAAAGGGTGTAAAAGGTATGGGCAATTTTTAAGAAAAATTAAATTTAAACTATTAAAAACTTAAAAGTCAGTAATCTATAAACAGTTTTATATCCAATCCACTTGATTATTGTGTAATCATGATGTTTGTTCAAAAACATGTTTATGAAAAACAAACAAAAAAGCATTTTAAAATGATTTTAGATTTAAAACACTTATTACAAAATATTTAAATGATAACAGATCTCATAGACAATTTTACCCTTCCTGTATTATATCGAATGTACAAAAATCCTTTTTTTTAGTTTTAATTGCTGTAACTAGAGATAAAATGTTATTTCTAAAGTTTAAACTTAATTGTTTAATTTCTAAAATCACTTTTAAAGCTATAAATCATTGGTGTAGTGTCCTCTTAGTATTTTTATTATGATAGATAATATAATTGATTGTGAATTAAAATTTTAATGATTTTGAAATCCTTGGAAGTTTTTAAAAAAATGTCTTGTTTTATTTTTCAGGCTAGTTATAATTTTAAAGGAAGTGATGTTTTGTACTCGGCACCATCCCGTTTGAATTACACCCAACCTTATTGTGAACTAGTCCCATTTATGACTTATCCGGTGATAAATGAACAGACTGTAATTAATCTTCTTAAACAACAAATGTGCGTTGATAAATATTTACAGTTTCTATATAATTATAATTTAATTTTACTATTTATTATTTGTTTTCAGATCTTATTATTTTTCAACAGATAATCTTTGCAAAGATACATTCTTTAGGTTTCACATGGATGAACAGGGTTATGTTCCTGTAACATTTATTGCATCTTTTAAACGTGTTAGAGAACTTAGTCAAGATATTAGCCTTGTTATGAAAGCCATGATTGATATGGAAGAATTAGAACTTGATGGTCATATGGTATGAAAATAACTTTTAGTATTTGAATCCAAAAATACTAAAAAAATTTTAATTTATAAATATTAACATAATTTAATTAGGTGAGATGTCGTAATGATCCTACCAAGTGGCCTCTTAAAGAAATTCCTCAACAATTTTTGTTTAAAAATAGTTTAAATGGACAACATCCATTATTTGCTCATCCCATGGGACCTCCTTCTATTGTTCCGCTTATTTCTCCTGACTTAATGGTTAAAAATTTACCTGCAGCTCCTCCTCCGCCTAGCATACATGTTGTTTCCGATCTCCATGCTACTATGAATCTTAATCCTGATGTACCAGAATTTGTTCCAAGGAGTGGCCCTGTAGAATCGAAGACTGAAGAGAACTGTGATACAAACGACTGTGAACAAATGAAAAAAGATAATATCGACAATAATACTACCAGTAATGGTGAACATATTGAAACATTTAATAAACCTATCAATCAACATTCTAAATTTGGTAAGAATTTAAATATTTATAATCAAAACTTGGAACTCAGTTAAATTAACCTAGGTGTTCAAAACTGGTTTGTTCCACGATTTAGTTTATAAAAACATTAATTTAGATTTTTTAAATAAATTGTAGGTATTCTTTTTTAATTTAAAATGTGTACTAACATTTTATAAATGGTTTTAATTCTATATTTGTTTAACAGCTAATATAAAGTCTGATATAATTAAAGAAAAGGATGGTAGTGATAAATCTGTAGCTGTTAATGTTGGAGATGACATTGATTCATGGAAAGAAGTATGTTTTAATTAATCAATTTAATCAAGTGTATTTTTAAAGGCATTGTTTTATTTATTTGATATTGTTTATATTATTATATATTTATATATATATATTCAAATATTGTATATAATTTGTTTTTGTGTAAGAGTATTCATAAGTATTATATATTAAATTTAAAATTAACATTACAGGTAAAAAGACGTTCCAAGTCTAAAAATAATAATATTATGACTTCAGAAACACAACATATATCTAAACGTAATATACCTGAAAATCAGATTGATACTTATACTTCGAGTTCATGGGACTTAGGTTTTCAGTTTGATGAAGATCTTGCTGTTGTACCATGTGGAAAGATAAATAAATTTAATGAAGATCCAATTGGGTAATTTTATATTGAAAAATCAAATTAAATATTCATTTACATTTTATTAAATTTTTATTACCTAATGAAATAAAAAATTCAATATATAAATTATTATATTTTTCATTTTTCATACATTATAGTTCAGATAGTGATGAATCTAATTATGGAGACAAAGATGATTTTGATGATAACGATATTGACAAACTCATGATAATTACTCAAAAATTGATAAGTCGTCCTCAAAAAATTGAAGATCGATCTCATGATAAAGCTACTCGTGTAAAAATGACTCAAGATCTAGAACATGCTATTGACTTAGGTTTAAGGTTATATGAAGAAGATTTGTGGCATACAAATTCTTTGGTATTTATCCATACTTGATTTTTTACTTTATTTAATCATGTTCAATTAAATATCACTTTAATATTTTTCTTTAGAATCAACCATCTTACAAGACTGTTAATGTTGTTACTCAAGAGGTTTTTGAAAGGCTGGTGCCAAAAGCTCCAAAGAAGATCAATCAAGTTCCTCCACCGCCACCACCTTCTCTTACTGTTGATAATTTAACTGAAGTAATGGAATCTACAGAAAGAAAAGTAATTAATTTATAAATTGTTATTTATGATATAATAATTTTAACATTTTCATGGGATAGGAAAGTGAAAACAAAACAGAAAAAACACACACTGCTACACAAACTAAAACAAAAGTTAAATTTGATTTACAAAAACCAAATCGTCGTCATTTCTATGGAGAT
This sequence comes from Pemphigus obesinymphae, assembly GCA_025469235.1. Taxonomy (NCBI): domain Eukaryota; kingdom Metazoa; phylum Arthropoda; class Insecta; order Hemiptera; family Aphididae; genus Pemphigus; species Pemphigus obesinymphae. The sequence continues at coordinate 15,808 of JAIPRL010007111.1, forward strand.
ATTGATGAATCATCTGGGCATAGAAAACGAAGTCGTTTTAATGCGGATAGAGAACATCATGTTGGTTGGGTATTGGATTCACGTGTTCATTCTAGACCTCGTACAACATCATTTGGGTAATTTTAATTTATAATATAATATCATTGGTTTTAAGATGTATAAACTTAAAGCTTTGAGATACCTTACATTATTGTTTAAGTATTGTGTTACTGTAGTTTTTATACACATAAAATTTCAAATTTATCAAATGCTCCTAGCCTTTGATAGTCTAACATACCTATTTTATGAATTAATATTATTTTCAGAAGTGGAACGTTAGGAACAAGTCCTAATCCAAGTGAAGGTTATTTATCTAGCACACCCCAATCATTACCAACTTTTCATCACCCTTCTCATGCGTTGCTTATGGAAAATAATTTTACTCAACTAGCATACCATAAATATCATTCACGTTGTTTAAAAGGTGTGTATGAATTATATTTGTAGATAATATCTTGATAAAGCTCTTTTTGTAAAATAGTCTCGCGTTTTTATTTGACAAAATTATATAACAATGATCAAAATATTGTTCAAAATATTATAGGACCTGCAAAAATACCCCATTTCATGTTCAACTTCAGGAGTTGTATACTGCATATATATTGAAAATATGGCTGTGTAATTTGAATGCACTATTTCAAATATAAGCACAGTGTATGATAGCTTATTGCTTATTGTCTTATCACTAAGTTTTGTTATTACTTATTACTTTCATTTATTTTTGTTTTAATATATAAAATTTATATTTATGAAGTATACGTATTTTTTTTTTTTTTTTTGTTATATTTATATTTAACTTAATTTTTAGTCATCCGTAATTTTAGCATGTAAAAGCATTTTAAGCAAATAAGAACTTAGAAGGATCTGACACACACAGATAATTTCACAACAAAAAGATGAAAATATTGTCTGTGCTAAACGCTTTTTAAATTTTTTTTGGATAACCCAAACAGACTTTTTCTTTTTATTGTATTTTTAAAAATAATAACAAATTATTTTTAAATACTAGCACAAAAATAGTTCTGTATATAAATATGATAGATCTGAAATACTTGTTCACATAAAACATATTTTAATAAATATTGTGATTATGTAACAATAAAAAAAAAAAAAATGAGTGACAGAAACCACTTTTAAATTACTTTTGAAATATATTTAAACATTTTTAAATTTCTAGATTCACATTTAACTTAAACAGAAACCTTGTTTGTATATATTTTAATTTAAAAATTTTCAGAGAGATCAAGACTTGGTCCAGGGTTATCTCAAGAAATGAATACATTATATAGATTTTGGTCATTTTTCTTACGTGACAATTTCAATAAAAATATGTACAAAGAATTCCAGACTATGGCTGTAGAAGATGCAAATAATGGTTTTAGGTTTGTTTAAATTCTAATTTTTTTTATGTTTGATTGGATTCTACTACTCTAGTAAATATTTATTTTAGGTATGGGTTAGAATGTTTGTTCCGATACTATAGTTATGGTCTTGAAAGGAAATTTAGACCAGAATTATACAAAGATTTTCAAGCAGAAACTATTAGAGATCATGAAAATGGTAATTTTATTATTTAAAAAAAGGATTTAATTAGTTTAGTACCTATCTTAAAATTATTTTTGGTTTTTTTTTTTTTAGGTCAACTTTATGGTTTAGAAAAATTTTGGGCTTTTTTGGAGTACTATAAATATAGTAAAACGCTTCAAGTAGATCCTAAATTAAAGCAATTTTTAAGCAAATTTAAAACTATCGAAGATTTCCGTAAAGCTGAAGAAGTAAATACATTTAATAAATAAGTTAAATAGATTCATTTTAATTTTAATTTAAACATAATTTTAGCAACTGCCTAAGAGTGAAGGTTATTTGGATGCGTCAATGCGAAAAATGGCACGTATGAAACGACAACGTAGTTACTCTGAAAATTCTACTCTTGACACATTAAAATTGGTATCAGATAATGTTACAAAGCCATTAAATATTACTTCAAATATTTCATCAGTTAATGATACAAATTGGCGTAAGAGCTCTGTTTTACCCAGAAGAAGATATTTATCAGTTGGTAAGAATACTAAATTATTGGTGACATTAAATTTGTAACACTTGTTGAGGTGTTATATATTAAAAAAATATATTTTTTTAATGATGTATATCATGTTGAAACTTATAAAAACTTTTTCTTAAAAAGCAACAACTTTTACACATACAAATTTCGAAAGTATTTTCTTTGCCTATTGTTGGTAACCCCATGAGCATTTTGCTCAAACAATTTTTCTTTCTAGAACCACTAGTTTAACCTTTTCCTGTCGCAAGGTTTGAAAAATTAAAAATTAAATTTTTTTTAAAAAAGTTAACCTACTGAAGAACAAAAAAATCTTTAAATTATATTTTTTTTTTTTTTTTTTCTATATTTATCCTTTTACAATCCTGGGACTTAAATGTCCCATCAAGCATTTATGGTCTGGACTTTAAAGTCCCATTAAGCAGTTTGCATATATTTTTTTTTTTTACATATATCCAATACAAAAAACAAGAACAAATTAAGGCTGTATATGTAACTAAACATATGTGGTCTTTTTTTATCGATAAAATACATTTTATACATACTAATTATTATTAAAAACTCATATTTTTATGCTTACTCGACTAATTCTTCAATTTTTGACACGAAAAAAATTCAGCTGTATCATTTGTAACCGTAAAATCAGCACGCATAAAATAGTGATAACAATATATAATAACAAATTATTTTCTGTGATATGATAATTTTTTTTTGATAGTTTATGGTACTCAAAAGTCCCATCAGTAATTTAAATCATAAATATGTTATAGTTTATATACAGTGAACTTAGTCCAGGCAGGAAAGGGTTAAATATTGCTTGATTTTGACAGTGTATATATATATACCTGAAGTTACATATTATACACTTTTATTTTGCATATACGTATTTTAACATTTAAGTTGTCAATCTTCAGCGCATACCAAAAACTAATCGTTGTGTTAGTTTAGTTTAGTCTTAGTTTTGGTACACTCTGAAGATGACAACTTAGAAATACGTAGAAATACGTATACACAAAATAAAAGTGTATAATATTGTGACTTCAGGTATATAATATAATAATATTATAGTCGTAAGTACACATATATATATTATTATTATATACATATAAATATATGTTTAATTGAGTTAATTGGATAATAAACGATTCATGTGTACGTTGTTTAAAAATAACAACAATGAAAATGATATAGATTAGAAGAAAAAAGAATATAATGCTGCGATCACTGATGTGCAAACACGATACTAACAAATACGGTATATGACCATATTTAAAACCATTATTAACTAATTGGTTTACAATACCGTGGTTGATTTTTTATAACTTATAATATTTATACAAATTTTGGTTCGTAAACTTTTTAATAAAGCATATATACCTATAATGCTGTCAAAATCAAACAATATATATAAACCAATGATTCCAAAAATTAAAACTGAGGGAAATGCTCATATTATCACCAACGGCTATTATAACGGTTCATTAAATTAAAATATTCATTATATTTTGTATATTGCCAATTAATATAGGTGATAAATTAGGAGACTCTAAAGGATCTAGAACACTTACAAAGGTAACATTTGAATTAAATAAAAAAGGATCATCAACAATTGAAGAAAATGCATTGGAGTCGCCAAAAAAAGGTAATAGCTCAGAAAGTCATTAAGTAAGCTATGCTATTTTATCAACAATTATATAATAAATAGTAAACATACTACATATAAAAGTTACAATTTTGGGCTTTTTCAAATTTAGTTTATGTTATGTTATTTATCAAGATTTTGAACTTGGATCTTATATTTATGTGTTTAACCAAATGCATTTTAACTTGATCAGCTATTTTACAAATATATATGCCTTGACCTTTAATATTTATATTTTTAATTATCTTCTTATATATATTTGACACCATTAATTATAAATGATACTTATGTAATTGTTATATATTTTACTTTCTGCATATTATTTACAATTTTTTAAATAGTTTTGTTAAAGACTGAATTTATTGTTTTGTCTTATATATTACAATATTAATTTTTTCTATCTTCGTTAAAAATTTAACCTACCATCTTTTATTTATTTAAAGACAAATTATTGTGAAACTCTAGTCACATGATTTGATTACTCATAAGTTTACAATCAAGTTAAAATAATAATAATTAATGAGTCTTTGATACCTAACATAACACTATTACTTAAAAATATTTTATTTTTTTTTTAAGTATTCATAAATGAAAATTGTTTATAAAACGATAATTTCTTTATTAAAAATTTTGCTGTGTATAAACTATAAATGTGTTGATTGATTTAATTATTTTGTTAATACTTTTATTTTAAATTATGAAGTTAACATTGTTTTAGCACAGTAATATTAGATTATGGGAATGGGATAGATATCTTATATTTATTTTATTGTTCCAAAATTGGAATTTTAAATAACAAATCTAATAGTTTATCTATTGCCATATAATATAAAATATATTTTAAGAATGTATAAGTTAGGTTTTTAATTTTATAAGATTCCAATGTACTCGCAGGGTTTTGTTTTATTAATAATTAATTAAATACAAGACAATTCAAATGATAGAGATATTATTTATAAAAAAAAAAATTAATATTTGTAAAAAATTCCAAGACAGTCGGTGTATTTGTAATTTTTTCATATAACACATGTTTGTTTAATTTTCATATTTTAATATACCTAAATTAAAGTTCAAAATTAACTATTATTAGAATGCAAAAGTTATAATTTATTTGTCATTTCTAAACAATTAAATATAAACATAATAAAAAATGTATAAAACCTTGCTTTAAAAAAATTCCTGTAATTCATTTTCATAATATTTTGAATTTTCCTGTGCTTTTATCTAAAACTGTAAACATTTGTTAAATCAAATTTATAATTATTGTGTTCATCTTCTAATTATCTTTTAATTTTTAGCAATAAAATTAGTATAATCAAATTAACTCGAATATTTTAAAGAGTATAGCTATCCAATATCACATTTATTTTCCAAATGTATTTGTAAGTATTTTTAATTAGAAGAAATGTATTTTTTTTTCTTAGTATATAATGAGTAATATTAATAGTTTGATATTAACTATAGTCATATAATGATATGTACATTTTCTTATGACATCAATTGGATGTTTGAATCCAACAATTAACAGCTTTTTTAATATATTTTTATTGATATAAAAAAATATGTTTTGGTACTTATCTATTTTTATAAATACATATTATAGAAATGGTTATAATTAGATTACCCAAACTATTTGTGTTTAAAATTATCATTATATTAAAAATTATGTTTGGGTGATTATTATACATATTTATATATTATTATATATAACTTTTGTGTATCATTTAAGTGTTTAAGTTTGTTGATTGCTACTTTGCTAATAGTAACAGTATATTATACTATATACATTATATTTATAATTATTATTATTATTATTATTAATATGTTCAGCTACATAAAATACTCTTTATTGTTCTATGTATAATAATCTTATCAAAATACAATAGTTTTATTTTCAATATTGTATTTTTAATCATATCAAATATCAATATCCATCTTGATAGTCCTTTACATCATCTGCAAACAACATCACCACGATACATTCTTTGTTATTTCATCCATTACCAGGAAAAATAATTAAGAACTCATTAAAGTCAAATGTTGGTGCACTCCCACACTGACGCTGAAATCCTTAGTTTCTCTATACAAACTCCTCATTTGTACTCGCACCTTCATACATATCTTCATTTAAATTCACATCCTTTCTTCATTAATACCCACTTCAAGATCTCCCTAGGAACACTAGGGTTATAAGCCTTCTCTAGATCAATAAATACCATACACAATTTCCCTATCCTTTCTCTGTACATCTCTACTATCTGTCTTACACAAATATTAGCACCATTGTTGACTTCTTCGCCTTCTCTCCTAACTATTTGGGGTCGTTCATCCTAGTCTTACATTGTAACTTAATTCTATCTCCCGCATCTGCTTACCCCTCCCCCACTTTCCTCATATCATTCATCATCACATCCTTCGGCATAAACCCAAACTGATTTCTCCTAACAAATGTTTCACTTCTTACTCTCTTATCTCCATAGTACTTTACATACTTCTACTGGTACTCCATCCAGTCAACCACTTTTTTTATTTTTCATTTGTATAATAGCATTCCACACTTCTGCTTCCCTTATTAAATCCACCATACCCAAATTCCACTCACCTCAATTGCCTCTCTGAAATTCTTCATTTAATAATCTCTCAAAATATTCTTTCCATCTATCATTTTCTTGTTCTTCGTTAACACCCTCTTATCCTCATATTTTATATACCAAATATTTCTAAAGTCCGGTATTGTTTTTTCCTTCCCTTAGCTGGCCTGTACACTTCTTTTTCCCCGACTTCTGTTGCTAACCTCTCATACAACTTATCATATTTCCCTAATTTAGCTTTACTCACTGCCCTTTTTGTTGCTTTAAATAAACTTTTATACTCTACTCAAACCTCCTCTCTGGTTTTAATTTCTTGAACTATTTTTCTTTGATATTATCTTCTGCACTTCTGCCCAATGATGTGTTTGCTCATTCTTTAGCATACTACCTCTGCTCTTTTCAATGACTTCCTTATCAACCCTTTTAACACCCTCAACTACCTTTTCCACATTTTGTTTACATTCCATTCCATGTTCCACACCCCTGTCTCGAATGAGCTTTTTTGTAAATACTTTTTTTCATTCTCATCTGTTAGTTTCTACCACCTAATCCACGGTTATTTTTCTCTTTTTGTACCTTTTTTTTTCCTACACCAAATATCCATAAGAATTAACCCATGTTGTGTTGTCACACTTGCCTGGAATTGCCCTACAGTCCTTACACTTTTAAACTTCTTTTTTTTCACATAAAATAATCAATTTGTGATTTGTTCCCTTTACTCTTATAGGTTATATAATGCTCTTTTCTTTTACTAAATAATTGTTCACAATTCCCAATTCATAAGCTGATGCAAAGTCAAGTATTTTTTCTCTAGCCTCGTTCCTTTCTTCAAATCTATACCCCTCATGCACTCTATCATATCTATTATATCACAGCCTACATGTCCATTCATATCCCCACCAATTACAATATCCTCAATTCTTTGTACTCCTTACATTCTTCTTTCTGGTTTTCTTCACATCCCACTTGTGGAGAATATGCACTTACTATATCCAATACCCTAACCTCTAATATTATTCTCACCACAATTACCCTATCACTTTTCTTAACCATCTCTACCATTTTTCTTTTAATTTCTTCATCTAATTCTACACATATAACCGAAGGACGGTTATCGCAGCCGCTGTCAGGTTGGTATTGGTTGCCTCATCCCTTAGGCTATTTCCACATCCAAGTACGTAATTTCCTTTACTCGTTTTTCCCGTGAACATCCGAGATGGGAAAACTCAACTATTTTCTTTTTAGGACTCTTCATGCTATTTTGACAAGTTTTACACCGGTTATCGTAAAACCTTACCTAACCTAACCGGTTGTAGATCTAACGCTAAATATTACGGTTAGCGAAATTAAAGCTAAAAACCGCAAACCGTGGTGAAATATCGTTAGGTTTTCATAAACTATTTTACACCAAAAGTAATATTTAAATTGTTTATACGAAATACCGAATAAACACAAAAATGATTTACTAATATTTAAAAAATAATAATAATTGATAATAACACATAAATTAAAGGCTAACATGCAATGTAGGCCTGCGCCGATAAATCGATACATCGTTTTTATGGTCTATAGTGTCGATTAATCGAATACAATCGACTATCGAATATAATGAATGACTATCGCACAGGCCTAATGCAGTGTACAGTCACAACATTTAAATTTCAAAAACACACAGAAAATAATTGAATACAAATAAATGTAGAACTCCTGATTCCATAAAATTCCTCCACTGGTAATGCGACTATCGGGACTATTCGCTGGCCGTACTACAATCGACTTCTATAACCAGGCATGAGGTAACAGTTTTCATCAAATATTTTATAAATAAATATATATATAAGTATATACCCTAACAGCAGGGTTTGCGCTAAGAAAATTTTAGAACTGTACAAGTATATGTACTATGCTCTTAATATATGCTTTTGGCAAGATAAAATGCTAAACTAGGATGACCATATTTTGAAAATTAAAAAATGGCACAACAATAAAAAAATAAAAGTGAATATCGTAATAAAATGTAGAATCCCGAACTTTGAAATACTTCCCTTAAAAACATAAATAAACACAACAAAATATTTTTTTTCAGTAAATGAACAAAAAACGGAACCCCAGGTGCAAAGAGACAAAGCGTGACAATCATAGGCGTGCGCAGACATTTGGTACAGGGTGTGCCATGAAGAAAATGGTCCGATATACCTTAGAATGGGCCTTATCCCCCCCCTCAAAAAAAAAATTAATGCAAAATAGTAATTCATAAAAAATCATATACTACTAGTTTTACTACTTGTGTTTCATAACAAAATTTTTATTTTATATATATTTTGATAACAAAGTAGGTATATGCATTAAAATATTAAACTAAAAATTAAAAATGGAAATAAGTAACATAAAATAAATACATAATACCTATACTAAAACTAAACTTAAATACTTGTGAGTGGTGACTGTTTATTATATTTAGTAATTAACATAAAACCTATTATAATATTAATCTTCTTTTAAAAGGGGTCAACGCTTTAAATTCTTCAATCACGTTATAGAAATCAACCGATTTTGTCATTTCTTGT
>JAIPRL010007112.1:0-24705 GCA_025469235.1 Pemphigus obesinymphae
GTTAGCCCGTCGACAAACCCCCAACCTGGAGGACCGGTCACGCCGATCGTTAAGATCAGCGCGAGGCTATTGCAGTGCACTAGTAAGTGCACTGGGCGATGGGGGCGCCACATTCCCAACGCCGTAAAAACCTAATATTTAAATTATTATAATATAAATGACAGTAGAATTCTGTAGTATGCTGTGCTTGTACCTGGTGACATGCCTTAATGACAATGATAGTAAGTAGAACAACGGTAGGTTGAGTATAGTGGCGTAGCCAGGGGTGACCAGAGGGGCCATGGCCCCTCCCATGGGCCTTTTTTTTTATACCAATTTTGTATGATCTAATTTAGTATAAGATCTATGGCTTATTTATTATTAACGTACTTAACGCATGTTTTCACGATAAACCTAATTATGTTTTTTATTATCTTATCAATAACCAAAACTTGTATTTGTTAAATTCAGTAACCCAAGTGGTATTAGGTTAACAACGATAATATGTGATAAGCAAAATATATTGTATTATCTATGTATATATAGTCATAGATAGCCGTTCTAATATTTAAATCAAATTCTAATATTCAAGTTCTAATTTATTGAACTATTAAATGTGTATGAATTATCAAATTAACATCTATATAAGTATAAATCTAAAATAGCATAAGAGTTAAGCTTGGCGTTAGCTAACATAACTAAAGATGAGTTAAACTATAACAATATAGAGAAAGATATTTTGTTGGAATTTTCTAAAAGATCTCCCAGAAGTATGCAAATGTTAGATTGGACACAATAAATAAAATATATTTTGCCTAATTAATCCGTTTTTTTTTTCAGTTTTCATTTAAATATTAACATTATATTTATTACATATTATTTATTTACTATAGTTTATTAGTTATTAATTATTATGTTACCTAAGCATTAAGTATTCTAGTAATTAGTAAATATTTTATTAATGCTAATATTACTTTATTAAATATAATAAAAAACATAAATGTTATTTTAACTATGGTATTTATTGCCCTCCCCCCCTTGCTTAAATCCTGGCTACGCCACTGGTTGAGTACACACGGTACTGATCGATCTCGTAGGATACCTAAAAACGACGGATACCTATGCGAATAGAACGCCGGACGGGCGCGTACCTATACGGTAGGTACAGGAAAACGGTGACGGCCGCGACGGGCACTTGCACACATGGACACGGACGTATAACAATATGAAGCCGAGACGGTAATCATTCGCGGTGACGACATCGACGCACACGCGAGACGAACGTATATTATAAAAACCGACGGAAATTAAAAACAAAGGTTTTTTTAACTAAAGGACTAAGGATTAGAAAAGGTGTAAAGCAGAATATATAAAGTATGATTTTGGTACAAAAAAGAACTAAGATGAAATAGAACAGAACTAGAAATAAAGTTTAGGGGGATGTAGTGGGCGAGGAGGAGATGTTCAAGCATTTAGGGTCCGTTGTACAGAAAGATGGGTATTTCGAAGATGATACGAAATACAGGATTAAGTGTGCATGGATGAAAGGGAAAGAAGCGTCAGGTCTTTTGTGTGACAAGAGAATTCCTATTAAGTTAAAAGCTATATTTTATACGGCTGTGGTGAGACCTGCTGCAATGATGTATAGAACAGAATATTGGGCAGTAGTTAGAAGATAGAACAGAGGATGAGTTACTAAAGAGGATAAAAGGAATGAGTATATAAGAGGTAGTATAGAAATAGTTTCGATAGTAAACAAAATGAGGGAGAATAGATTAAGATGACTCAGGCATATATTAAGGAAGAAAGAGAATGAGGCAGTAAGATTAGTAAAAGAAATATAAGTTAATAGAGAGAGAAGGAAAGAAAATCAGAAAAAAGGCGGTATGTGATTGCGAGTAATATGAGGAAGGTGGGAGTAAATGAAGAAGATGTGAGAGATAGAGTTAAGTGGACGTGTAGGACCAGAGTGGCCGACCCTAAATAGATTGGAGAGAAAGTGAAGGAGAAAAATAATTATTGGAAAAACGGTCGAACTCAAAAAACTAAACTTTCTGATCAAGTTATGAAGTTGTAAATTTCAAACATGTGGTTAAAAATCAATACAAATAAAATACAAAAAAATGAATTAATCCGAATGTGATTGGACGATTGTTTAACTTTTTGGGTGCTAGGACGACGTCATCCAGCACCAGCTGTTTACATTTTGATTTTGCGTAAATGTTTTAACAATTAAAAATTTTAAATTTTAGTTACATATCATTACAAACTAGTTAAAAAAAATATAATTTTGTCCAAAACTGATAAAACAATTATTATAACTTCTCTGGTACCAGGACTACGTTGTTTCATCACCTGAACTCAAAATTGGATTTTCCAGTCAGGGTATTACATTTAAAATGTAAAAATTACGATGACAAATTATTAAAAATCAGTTATCAAAAAATTAAATAGATTTCATTTCAAAATGTTGATTTAGGGAAACCAGAGATTTAGGGCGTTTTACCTCTTTGATCCTAATAGTTATTCTTTATTTTAAAAAATGAAATTTTTTTTATTTTTCACTTTCTATATTTAGTTATAACTTCCCTCAAGATTTTTTAAACTAGATAACTTTACAAGTTAGTAGTACTCAAAAGTCATTAGTTAGGTTTAAAAATTAACATTTAGTTAATTTGTTAACTTTACTTAAACGTATTAACGAATTCTGAGTTCTGAATAATGCGATCTGAGATGAATTTGAGAACACACTATTGGTTCCTATCAAATTCAGATACAGAAATCGTGAACGGAGATGGGGGGTTATTTATTAGTAATAAGCCAAAATTAGGATCATCACTTATTTTTTTTTAACGCCATTTTATTAAATTTTTTTCATGAAAGAGGAAAAATAGACTCCGTTGTCTCCCTCTGTATTCACCTTTGCTACTTATTATCTTAGAAGTCTTAATGCGGTGCGGTTTTATCAAAAACATTATTGCTTAGTTTATGGCATATATAGTATACAAGAATGTATGATGTTTTTGTATAAAATCCTTTGTTGTGTTTGAGATAATCAAATTTCCTGCTGTATAAGATCAATATAAACGAAATAAAAAATTATTAAACGCCCGTTATCACCTATTCAGATTGTCGGCATGCCTATGTAATGTGCACGTTTAAACCTCCTCAAACTATCCCCTCCCTCTAATTTAACGGGTAATATACCATTTTATGAGCCCGACAAAACGTTTTCCAAATGGTCTCGGTTGGCAATAATATACGTTGTAGTATTTTAGAGAGAAAAAAGTCTTGCACACAAGTGCACGCACGGTGAGTATAATACGACAATGCTGCGTGGACAAAAAAAAAAAACCGTTTAGATAATAAAACATTTTTTTTTTTCTTATGAGTGTCTTCCGAAACGATAAATTACTCGACAAATACATTATATTTGGCCACCACCAAAATAATATAACAGAATATATACATAATACTGTAATAAACGGTCCCGACGAAAACGCTTGTTCCGCGTCGTTTAACTATGCTAAATATAATAATATTATATAATATATTATGTGTAAACATTACATAAAAAGTATGCATATGTCGTTTCTATATGCGATATTCTGTCTTATAGTCCACGTATATATTAGGTACGACTTAACTTTATATATATATTATAAATATTATATATGTATCATTATTATCGTAACGACATCGTTTAGGATTTATGAAAAAATAAATAGATAAATAAATAAAACATTCTTTTCGAACCGTACTTCAACGGGTTTTATTTTGAATATATGTTTCGTCCATGGGTTTTAGATGGATTTATTTTTTTTAAAATATAGTGAAGGTAACAACTTTGCGACTCTGTGCTACGATATACTACGTCAAAATCAGAAACAAACGGTCACATTTCTGAAATCGGCTCACCAATTATCACTAGGATGTCCAAATATTCATTTAAATGTCCTCAATTTTGTAAGGATTTACAGCTTTTTACTGAAAGTTAAAATACGATCTTTAAATATCTTAAGGTTGACCTAACAAATCATCGCTCCCAAATGATAAGTTTTGATATCAATAGGAAAATAATTATGTGATTAGTTATAATATGCATAAAATATGAACAAAATGATATATTTATTTAGTTATTTTGAATCGTTTTGATCGTTTGATCTGTCAGATATAAAGAAATTTTGAAATTAAATTTACGGAATATCTAATTAATAAAAGTACCTATAAAACTAAGTCATATATTTAATAAAATATTAAATTAACACGATATGTGCTGATATTATAAAAAACTTAAGACACACAACTGACGTACCTACAGAACTTTCAATAGTGAAGCTTATTTCACAAAAATCTACTTAATTCAAAGCTATATAAACATAGCAATAAAGATATAGCTATACAGTTTCTTGATTTATTTCAAATTTGCAAAATTAATTATATGTTTTATTAAAATAAAATATATTCTATTTATATTCTTGTTAAGTCATTTATGCGATTATATTCAAATATAATCATTTACCTATATAATTATTACAAAATACAATATATTAATAATACAGTTTTTTTCAATATTGGAATCACTGTTATAAAATTTCGTGTTTTATTCAGAAACAAAAGGATATTCATTATTTTCTAATTAAATATATTATACTCAGATGATGAATAATTTAAAAATATGTTCTTTTCAAATTATCTTTTTTCAAGTAAGATCTTAAGAAAATTCAATATGTTCAGTGATTTTAGTAATCGCACTAAATAAAATAAAAATATATTTTACCTAACATCGCTCTACTGAATAGTTTTGTATATTGTGTTTAGAACATTTTCATTTTAGACAACGAACTTTTAATATAAAGTCCTGATTTGTTTTTTAACTTCATTGGTTTTTGGTTTGATTTAAACAATTTTCAGCTGAGAACAATAAAAATGTATCATTAACGTCTAAAACAACGGCCAATCGATTACTTTCGTTTGTTCAGAATATACAATTGTTCGGAATATACAATAACTATTTATATTATTATAATGCATCGCAGTGTCTCCCGGATTCGTTGTAAATACTAATTTATATATTTTAATTCAGTAAATATAAATATAAAATGGAACTATTACGAATCCAATCGACTGTTATAGTCGAAAAAAATCCTACGCAATGTTTATTGGACCGCAGATAAACGAAACATTAAACAGCTTGTTGGATAAATAATAGAAATAAATATAAATTTATTAATATACAGAAGACACTTTAAATATTATTATTAAAATATTGAAAAATAATGTGCAATGTCGGTGAAAGCAAAAACCAGAAATAATAAAAAAAAAAAATTGAAATTTTTACTCATTTTCCATTTTACTTAAATTTCGTTCTGTTTTTCTTGGAGAATCTTAACAGATCTTTAGTATATAATTATATAAAAATACGCCGATACATGATATATATACCTTCAGGTACATTTACCTAGATACCGTATAAAAATCTGATAAACGTTTGTAAAATAATAAAATAAATTGTGGTAAGTTCTGAGATTTTGTAACTAATTTTTATTTTTTTTTTTACTTTGGAATATTTGGATCTGCAATCAAATTTGTTCTTAAATGAGTGAGATGCAGGATTTATGACTTTTTTAAATTTTTGTTCAACAAGTTATGATTTTTAATTACTTTTAGAATATAATATGTGTTAAATAAAATATTTCTTGTATGCCCTCTGTTTTTCTTACGACTACATCCTTGAATATGCCCACGCCCCACTATAAAGGAAAGGGTTCTGATAGTGACTGAAAAAATAATATTTCTATAGAATTTTTTTTTAATTATTCAGAGAAGCTCTTTTAAAGTCCAATTTATTTTTCAACAATACCATTATTTTAGTTAAAAAATGTTAGGAAAACCCTATTTTATCCTATTTTGGAATTTAAATTTTACAATATTTTATACCAATATAGATACCATGACAGATTGACAAAGTATAATTAAAATTTTTATGGTCATTCTTGCATATGTTAACCATTATTCGTATTCCGTTATTTTTTCAATAACTTATTAATTGGTTACCTCAAAATAAATTAGTATAAATATCGTACATTTTTAAATTAAAATTGATTAATCTAATTTATTATTGTTTTTATTTCAAGTACAAATTTTTATATTAATATCAAAATATACTATTAGTGCATATTACACAATACTCTATATTTTCAGAAGTTTTTGTTTAAAATATTTTTTTCTTTTTAATAATTTGAAATTCCGATTCTAATTTTTTTCAACTTTCAAATAAATTTTCCACTTTAGTACCTATTTAAATTGTTTTAAATGTTGACTGTTACCGTTGAGTTTATTTCCAATTAGCTTGGCTCTTCTTGTTTTTATGATCTTCAAAAAACTTCTGATTTATCCAACTTTTCAAAGATCGTGGGGAAGATGTTTTATTTTTGAGAATGAAAAAGTATATGACAAAAGTTTGTTTTAAAAGCTAGTTTTTTAATTGATCTTTTGCAAGATAATGATGCCAAACTACTCCACAATATTCAATTATGGATCAAATTAAGGCAAAATACAAGGTGCGAAGGAAGCTGATAGGGTAAAAGTTTTAGTATTACGTTTAATAATACATAAACCTTTGATTTTTTCTCACTTTTATGTCAAATTTTTTTTAGATATAAACATATTCTTCTTTTGCTATTATCATATTATATGAGTTTGTCATTGTGTAGTTCATTACACTTAATATTATATAAGATATTATGTAGATCCTCTTCTTTATCTGCAGTTATCACAATGTCATCTACAAATCTCATTATATCTATTCTTTCGCTATTTATTCTTAAATCTATTCAACTTCTAATCTTACTTAATTTTATTGCTTCTTGTATATAGCGGTTGAAAAATAATGAATTGAGTGTGCACCCCTGTCTTATTCTATTCCTAATTATTGCTTTCTCCTGAGTATTTCCACATCATACTATTCATATAAAATGTGTATACAAACTATTCTTTTGTCTTTATATGTAATATCTTATTTGAATTCACAATATCAGACTTTTTCAGACCTAAGAAAATTATATACCTTAGTTTGTTTTTCCTATTCTGTTTTTCGATAACCTATCTGAGTTTTAAAATATGCCTTTTTCTTTCGTAAAGTCAATTAGTCTTCAATGAAAACAACTTCTATTACCTATCTTGTTCTTTTTAACATATTATGAGAAAAAATTTTTGATGCATGTAATATTAAGCTTAGAGTTCTGTGTCGTTCAAATGTTTCCACCGATATTTTCGTTGGAATTAGAACAATTATGCAATTTGTAGAATCTCTTGGTACCTTTTCGGCTTCATATAGTTTTTATTAAATTAAAAACTATAATTCTGTTAATAATTTGTTTAACCTTTTCAGTGCTATATAGTTTTTTGCATTGTTACATTCCAGAACTGCATACAATTTATTTTTTTTATTTCTAATTTTTATATACTCACAATATTTTCGAAATCATTTAAAGTCAATAATTAAAGACAGAAATTAAAAAAAGTCAATAATGACTGAGATACTTAACTTTTTAATTTTTGCAGCCAGTGGTTCCCAAAATGTCACGATTATCGGATAATCGGTAAATGGAATTAAATAACGTATAATATTGGAATATAATTGGTTAAACATATTTTTCTATAAGTAATAATAATTTTAAACTTGAATCGTAAAGTGTAAAATCTGCACACAATTCTTATATCACCAATAATGAGATAACCTATATTGAGAACCTCTGATAAAAGCAAAAATTAAAATGTTGATTTACATCATGGAACAAATCGTTATTAATTATTACTTTTTTCGAAAAAAACTGACATTTTTTTTTCATCGAATGATAATAGATTTCACGTATATGGAACAAACAGATAAAGTTTTATATACCTTGATGAGTATACTCATTCACAGGCCGTGATTGCGCGCCTTCGTCTTGACGAGTATACTCGTCATAGGACTCGAAGGGTTAATCTACTATTAATACGTCTTATGTATTCAAAAATACCTGGAACTAACACAACGAATACAAATTTTAAATATTTACATTGGTATATATAGAAAATAATTTTAAAGAAATAAGGACGTCTAATATGCATATATTATATAAAACGAATAATATCTAAATTCTTTATTCTTGGTTAAAACATACTAATGTAGTAACTACAGATATACAGACGGATAGACTGACAATCGAACGAAAACGGAGGCAACAAAGATATATAGTGTCAAAACTTATACTTATATACCTACAATTAACTCATTATTACTAATTAAATTGGAGATGTTTATTACGTGTGCATTTGTCAAAGACGACATGATTTTCTTTTTTGCTAATGATCGGACAAAATTTGTTCTGGATATATAAAATGCACCGAAAAATGATTGAGAATAAAATTATTTTAAAAAACAATTTCCATAGAGATAATAGTATTTAAAACACTATTTTTTTTTTTATCAAATTTCTGAAGTATATCTACAAAATCAGTAAATTTTTATATATATAGGTAGTACAGAGTGTTTTAGTCGTATTTTATCGACTTGATAACGTTCGAATTTTTGAAACAGAAAACAATTGCAATGATGGTACTTATATATATATATACGCGCTATCCACGGGTTTATTTATTATAATTCACTTTACACAACCGAAATGGCGTAGTGGGGGGGGGGGGCAGTGACAATAATAATTCAGATTTATGAGTTCATTTTTTTTTTTCTCGTTTCGTTTTGGTTCTCCGGCGAAGCACGCGGTTCGTGTTACCCTCGATTTAATCGAATTCGAAAGCTCATCTAACTGCTGCTGAATGAGGAGAAATGGTTGTGTAAGAGGGGGGGAGGTCCAAACGATTTTCCGAGAACGGTCTAATTCGATTTATTCTCCGGGCCGGATACTGAAAAACACATTTCGTCCAGTCGTCATCATATTATTATACGAGTATTATAAAGAAGGTGGTGACGAGTGGATAATCGACGGAGGTACGTACGTATACGTATAGAGTAGAGTATAGTGGTCGTCGGTGATAATGGATATACAGAAACCCGGTGACAAACATTAAAAGCCTTTCTACAGCTCGTGGGATTCGAGCAAAATGGACCTAATTTTTAAAACAAAAAAAGTCCTTTTTGAATAATAAATTGCTTTCGGCGGTGCCGTCAAGTATATACCGAATGGTCGCGCCGGTACAACATGGTTTATAAATTCCCATCCCTTCGACAACTGCGGTCATTGTCCGACCGGTGCATGGCTGATGATAGTATAATCAACGTTTGAAAGAGCGACGAAAAAAAAAAATATCGGGATTCGGTTACGTTTTTAATGAAATAGACTTTTAATTTACGACCGACGGACGTCGTCGTGTTGTAGAATAATTGGCAATGAAACCACGCAAAATGTGCAGCACGCAGTTAAAAAGCATTTTTATCTTCGTCATCTATAATATTCAGATGATGAATTATTAATACAGGTATCCGGGAGACTCGTTTCGTTAAACGATAATATTTTGATGCAAATTTGGGGATTAAAAGCCTAACAATTTTTGATTCTGGTTGGAAGAGGTTTTGATATAGAATTCAAATATTTCACGTAATTATAGACATTATTTCATCACAATGATATAAATATTATTAGATCGATAATTAATGCATTGTAAATAATTCTTTGTAAATTGTACAGTAAATCGTAACTTGATAATAACTATTATATCTGCACAATAAATATAATTTTAATGTATATTTTGTTAAAATAAAAATGATTTGATCCTCTCAATAATTAGTTAATTTGCTGTTTAGACTTATGTAGATAGGTAATTATTTAATTGTCATTTATCTTTATGGAAAAATAATGGTACGTTATCTAAATAATTATCTTTATACAAATTTAACCGACTATTAATATATTTAGATAGCTTTTATAGACATATTTTTCAAGAAATTTTTAAAAAATACCTTTTTTTGGAAAATATACCCTTGCTCAAAATATATGCATTAGACCACAATTCGCAAAATAATTTTTTAAATTTCATTTATATTTCTAATCTTTAATTCAGAGAAAAATTTAAAAACATTTATCTTTTTCGAGTTATAAAATAATGTAGCTATATACTTGTTTTAACTTTTCATTCTACTATTTTCATAAATATTTAATAATTTAATATATTAAAACTATATTTTAGCTACAGTATATATAGCAAGAAAAACAAAAATATAAACAAATAAGAATTAGATAATTAATTAGATATTATTTCTTTAATACAATTAAAAACTGAGCTTTAACTTTGGGTTAAAATTTAATGAAATAATAGACTTCATACACAGACAATGTTTATAATTTTTATTAAACAATTTTATTGTTTATATAAATGTACAAAATCGAAGAATAGTAAGAAAATAAAAGTTAAATTAATTCTTCTATGAAATATGATTAAATATGCAAAATTCTTCAAATATGGCAATATATACCTAATAAAATGTTTAAATGTATATATAATATATATAATATATATGCATATATTTTCAAAATGAACAAATAAATCAATAATTAATTGTTATATATTATATCTACTTATTGGCTAAAATCTAGAAAAACAATGTGTTAAAATTTTATAATTATCTTTATTTTTATCTAGATAAAAACGAATTTATCTTTTATCATTATACAGAAATTTAATTCGTGTAATAATTTATCATTCGCCCAAACCGTTTTTAGTTATATATTTCATACACAGTTAAATATACATAAATAATAAAGTTATCATGTTAAACCCTTTATTTAGTATGACAACAGATATTGATACAATTACAAACTGACAATTGTTAATTGAACATCAAACTTGTTGGTTGTGTAGTCACAGTAATTTTGTTGATTGAATTGTTATTTTTACCGTTATACAAAGTATTTTCCTCACCGGTGTAAGATTATATTTTGTTTATTTAAAACATAACATATACATTGTTGGTGATGTTAGATAAGTTTCAAAAAAGTTTGGCCCTGGCACAAAAAATAAAGTTAAAAAGCCGGAAAGCACTTCGCATGTTGGGTAGGATAATTATGACAGATATATTGAACTTGAAAGAAATAATAAATCATTTCTTTAAAAAAAAAAAAAAACGATTCTGAGCGAAGTTTCGATAGATATACTTGAATGTAATAATAAAATTAACAAAAAAAGTTTAAAAAAGTGTAAAAAAAAAATTATAATATGAAAATATTTAGGACCCCATACCGCTAATAGACTATGTGACACTGTTTCAATATATAAAAAAATATACTTTATAAAACAATAGGATAAAATTTTTAAATTTCAATTTGATATAACTTAAAAACCAAGCCTAACTGCCAAATGCTGACTTTACCATTATTTTTTGATCAAAAAATATATAGGTATTAAAAAAATGTAAATAAAATAAAAATGTCAAAATTGAATTTTTTTATAAAGTAGAAAAGTTATAGGTACCTACTATAAATTAAATAACTGAAAATTGAAAATTGTTATTAATAGCCCGAAAATGCCTTCATAATGTACTTACGTACGTTTTTGGTGAAAATTTCAAGTTGATAGATCTATTATTGTCCTAAAATTTGAACATATTTTATACCAAAATATCGAAAAAATTAAATGAGTATTCAAAATAAAAAATTAAATAGCTATTTAAAAATATTGTACAAACCAATTTTTATAATTTTTTGTATGTAGCTAGAATGGTGTACTTTTAACACTGTGTTACATTTTTATATATTAAAAATTTAGCCTATTTTGAATTACTCTGTCTCAAATTTTCATATTACTATAAATAGCCTAAAAATTTGTAAAAACTTTCGAAAAATGTTTAGTTTTAATATATGGCAAAAGATAGTTTTTTTACCGAAAAAATTGAAAAATCGAAAAATTACCTTTAAAATTTTGTACACAGACATAATGAAAAAAAAAAAAAATAGTAATAATAAAAAAAATATATATAATTGTAAAACCAATACATTCCTCACTTCGCTCTAAATCTAAAATTACTGAAAGTTTTCTAACAAATATGTCCAAGTTGAACTGTCAATACGAGTAAAATATTTGTTTAAAACTGAAAATTAAATTTTATCCAAAGTAAATTTTTAAATTTTATGAGTTCACAATAATTTTATAATTTTAAGTGTGATAATTGTTTGGAACGTTGAAAAACCAACAAATACCACTTACAAACAGCAATCTAATATTATTTTTTCGAAAAACCAAGTACACCTACTTTGGACATTTTCGTGTTTATAATATTTTTACCGAATTGTCCTCGTTTTCCGAGACCCGGCTATGGAAGAAACCAGCGTTATGATCTGTGTACGCGTACACATATACAATATATTCACGTAGTTACCTAATAATACTGCAGTATAGGAAAATTTCTGTGCATTTTAAAAATATATGGGCCTCGGGAAATTGCGTTCGCCGAAGAATGGGTCATGTGCAATAGGGAAAAAACATAAAAAACATAAAAAAAAAAAAAACGTAGCCGCTCTTAGCGCAGTTAATAAAAAACATAAAAAAAAAAAAAAAAAAAAATACTAGAGTTTAACGGCGATGGCTGCACGGTTCAGATTGAAACGGCGAGATATGATGAGTATCACTTAATTATTCATATCAGCCGCGACAATCTGCCCGCCTTCTAAATTACACTGAAAATGGCCCAAAACGGCTCGAAGTAAACACCTCTCCGGTGGAAAAAAAAAAACGTGTGTGCGTTTAATACCGTCGGAGTACTTGTACAAATATTGTCTGTCCGTTAATAAGTAATGCGCCGAGGAGAAAAACGTTCGCTCGATTCCCATCAACTGCTTGCGCCTATATCGCGAAACATGACAAAAACGACACTTATTCTCGTATAGCAATACGGACCAGATTCTCTGGGGGAGAATACACATTGCTGTTATAGTACTCGTAACCCTCCACTGTTGAGTACCACAACGATAATATTAGAAACTATATATATATATGTGTGTATATCACGTACTTTACTCGCATCTAGCACACTTTCGTGTTACGGTTTTTTTTTCGAAATAAATACGACCTTCGCGCAGTTACATATTTGGTTAAGGCCCGGGTTTTTTCAATCATCCAATCAATCGGCAGATAATTACTGTTTTTCGATTATATTCATTTATGAGATAAACTTCCGAATAAAGCAATAAGTGTTTTTCAATGTAAAATTATCTCCCAGTTATCTATTCGCCAAATTCAACATTTTCAGTAAACAATGATAATAATATAATGGTATGTGGTAGTAATAGTGGATTATGGTATACAAATAGTACCTATATATATATATTTACGTGATTATTATTGGTTGACATTTCACGTTTATCACAATTTCTTGTTATACCTATTATTTCTCTGTTATCACAATAAATATTTTGAAATTATAATTTATGAATCAAGGTTGTTTCACTCAACGTTTGTAATTTTATATTTTGTTTGTGTTCGACTTAATTTTGTGATTCATAATAAAAATACCTGTCCAATTGTGAAGATAATTTGGTCATTTATATACCTATTCTAAAACTAGAAGAACACTATATCTACTTTGAAATTCTAAATCTCACCCTGACGTCTTGATCGTCCTAGATCGTCATATGATCAACTCTTTCACGAATTATGTTCATACGACGTTGATGATTTCGTGATCATCAAGTATCTCAAATAATCTCACATCCATATTATATAGTTATAAAATATCTACCCCTAATTTAATCACAATTTATTGAATAACAGTCAATATAATACAATAATAAAGTAATATCGTAGAACATAAATAATATATTATGATTGATAACAAATTTATTCGACAATTAAATCTTTACTAAGTGAAAAAAGTACCGAATAACTGTTCCAAGATTTATTCTCCGACTAAGCGTTATCTAGATATTGAAAAACAATCTAGAACATATTTTTAACTGCCGCTTAAATATCACTAACTGTCAGTTAAATACAATTGAAAAACCTAAAATACGTATCTGTATTAATATGTATATAACCTGGTATTATAGCCGTGATAACGATTTGCTATACAAATACGTTTAATAATATTTTACAGACTTATTTTGATCGAGATAATATATTTCAATACAGAACAATAATATTGTTTACAATAAGTAATAAATAAAAACAATTAATTTGTCTAACATTCGGTTTACTATAATAGTAATTATTTAAAATAGATCATATAAATTATGATAACATAAAATCAATATTTTTATAAATTATTATTGATTCTTTCCCAATAAATGGGCAAGTTTTAGTCTATCTTTCTTACTCAACAATGAAACAGATTTTTTTTCTATATGCATTCTATTATTTATATGTGTATACACGTATACTGCTACAAGTACATAAATAAATTAGTTTTCAATAAAATATTGGAAATACATTTTAAATCGAATTTTTATAGTTAAGATACACCGTTTGATAACATAATTCGGTATGCTCAATTAAATATTTTAGCTTTTATTGTGATAGAATTAACAAATCAGGGATAAGATCAGTTAAGTTAAAAGTCAATTAAAAAAAATTATAATTAAATACTGATTAACATAGATTTTTTAAGCATATATAAAAAGCATGACTATATTCCTATTCAAGATTTGCCAATTCAGTAGGCAGGGCCGGATCTAAGGGGGGGGGAGGGGCGAATCGGGGCACTTGCCCCAGGCGTCATTATGATGGGACGCAAAATGTAAAAATATTTAAACTTTTCGTCCCGTTTTTGGAAGTGGGGTCTCATTGATGAATGACCTTTTTTTTTTTTGCTTATTGAAATTTAAAAAGGGGCGCTACAATTATTTTTGCCTTCGGCCGACAAATTCTCTAAATTCAGCCAGTTGCCCGTAGGTATCTATGATTTTAACATCATAATGTTGTTAAGTATAAGGAATAATCTTTAAACCTTTAGACGCTATTTTGTGATTAAACGCTAAATGTCCTAGCGTAATCTTGCTATGTCAGTATTGTCCAAAATAAAATTTACCATTAGTAATAAATAGTTAAATGCTTAAATGATGATGATTATTCATTGTGTAATGCTCCAACGAAGTTAGTTTGTTTCCGATCGAATATATCAAGAAGGAATCAGATTAGTAATAATAATATCGGTAAAATGTATTGAAGAATATTGAAAATGATTGGAAAACTCATCTAGTATATCAAGTACATGTCAACATGTTATTGAAATTCGCGGAAAAATAAATGAACACGATATGTTTTCCTCCATATAGCCAACATTTCAAGATTACATGATATTTTTTTTTCAAAAAATTCTAACCGTATCGTATAATATCGTTTACACGGCTATAGTTTTTGCAATCATGCTATTAATGGCTATGGCTTTTAATAACAGTCACCGTGGAAAATAATATAACTATAATTGGGATACACTGCGATTTAAGCGGGGAGAAAATGTGGCGTTAAAATTTAATCGCCCTGTAATATTTATCAGGACACGAGGTACCTAACTATAATATAGACCATATGAAATAAATACCCTATAATGACGTTACAGACATTATGTCAGTTATTATTATTATACAGGTTTAGCTATATTTATATAGAAACAAAGTAAAAAGGACTATTTGTTAGATGATTGAATTTTGAATAGTTTATTTTTATTTTATATATATATATATAAGGTAGATAAATATACCGTATTATTGATATAGAATTGTCGATTAGAGCATATCACTCAGGTTAATCGATAATAGTACGATTACCATAAAAAAAGGTACCTTGTGCTTTTGAAGGGCTCGGCAAAAGGATTTAAACCGTAAGTTATATTATTATTGTATGTATACGATATAACCGTTCTTGCGATAATATTTTACTTATCATTTACTCGCTGAAAGAATAATTCTGAGAATTACAAGTTTTCCACGAGTTAAACCACGCATGTTTATAATATAGGTTATGACTTATGTTAGGTTAGATACATAATGATAAATATACATACATACATACATACATACCTACCTACATACATATATATATATATAGAATATTCTGATGAAAAATAAAGTTGGTAAATACCCGACGTCGGGTTTTTATACCGAATCGAGAGTATCTGCACACGGGGGCGGACTCTGTCTATAAAAATAATATACGTGTGTTTACATGCATACCATTATTATTATCCTCAAAGATGGTTATCGTAATAATATTATATATATATATATATATTATAATATAACACAATGCCATACAAAACTGATTGACGTAATTCCTCGTCGTTGTGTTCGGTTTCGTTCGACCTGGCACATTTACTACGTCAATCTACCGAAATTATATTATAATACGTATTATGCATTGTGCAGTGGGCAGCAGAACATCATTATACTAGCTCCTATTGACCTTTTAATAATAATAATAATAATAATAATAATAATAATAATAATGTTTTTTATAGAAAAACAAATTCCAATTTACATAAAACAAATCAACAATATCGGTAAAAATTGGATACAAATACAAATTTAAATATAATAAAATAAAATAGAAAATACATATATACATACATGCATACATACATACAATTTAAAATATTTTTGTTAGATCATAAATCGATGAATTAAAAAAATCAAAATTATTAATAGTATTAGTAGTATACATTGAAACATAAAGATGGGGATAAAGACATATATTATTGTTTTAAGATATTAGGTAAGTAAAATAAAGATTTAATTCTACCAATTGGTAAATTAATACTAAAATGTTGACATTCAATCAATTCAGGACAATTCACGACGTTATTTAATAGCTTATGCGAATATTTCAATGTTAAAAATTTACATCTCTTACCCAACGGGATAAATGGGAAAAAATCCTGAGCAATATCATAACCAGAATGAGGGTTTCTATGTTCTTTACATTAAAAACGTAAAAATCTTGAAAATTGTTTTGAATTTTTGAGAGACAAAGTGCATGATTCGATGAACTATTTCGCCATATCAAGATTTCATATTCCAATCTAGAACGTACTAGAGAAAAATATAACATATAATATTATATATATTATATTATGTACAAAAATATATAAATGTATAAATATATACACATTATATAAAAATATAATATATGAATTTAAAGCATAAATATCTAGGAATTTTTACAAGTACGTTTAATAAAACCTAATTTAGCCAATGCTTGATTAGATATATTATAAACATGAAAATTAAAAAAGAATATTTTAAATCTAATATGATATCTAAACCATTTACTTATTTTACTCTGTTTATAGGAAAGTTTTTCAAAGTGTAATTATAATAAATAATATTGCTATTTAAGGAAAAATAAATAATTTTCCATTTTTCCATATTTAATTATATTCTATTATCATTACACCACTCTTGAAAGTTATTTAAAGAAGAAAATAATCATTATGACAGCGAATTGGCTTGAATAATTTTAAGTCATCTGCCAGTAATGAAAATTTAGAGTATTTTAATTTAGCGGAAACATCATTTATAAAAAATCAGGAATAATAAAGATAATAGATGATCCCTCTGAGAAAGACCAGATGAAATAGTGTAAGCAAATATAATATATATAAGAGCAAATGCGAAAAAATAATTTAAAAGGGCTGGTTAGTATATGGAGGAAGCATCTCGCTTGTCGACATCTCTTGGTGAATTTATCGAAATTTGAAGTGATCATAAATCATTTTTCAATAAAAAGATTCTGAGAAACACTCGGTGTATAATAATAATATGCATAACGATAACTAAATTTCGGTCAATTGTATTGTTATAATCAATATTATTATAACTAATGTTATATAAGTCCATTGAAAAAATAGGCTTTTGTCTTTTAGTATGTAGATTTAAGTACAATTAATCGATTTTTACACTTTGAAATTAGAAAACATAATACGATCTATTTATTTACATAATAACTCAAAATCTATAATTTATATAAATTGTTCGAAATGTGAAAAACCCTTTTAAAAATTGTGTAACGTTTATACAGTATCGAAATATAATAATATATATTGTATGTAAATATAAATATCTTAAATATTATTTTCAATATAAATTACAAAATTATAGCTAAAATCTATTGTGCATTATAATTTTATATCGAAATAATAAAATGTCATCACAAAACTTAAATTGGATATATGAATAAAATTACTGAACAATGAGTATCAAAAATTTTTATACATAAAAATATCCCATTTTATGACCATAAAATCTGAAAATCTAAAAATTTTATAAATAGTCAAAAATCGTGAAAAAAATTAACTTACATTTTTTGTATTAGTATACATTTATGGTATAAAATTCAAATCTTTAAGATAATTATTTTTTTATATATAATTTAAATATTTGTAATTTATATATAATTTATTATTATTTACATAATATTTCATATAACAAGTAGTTTTCATTTTAATATCATATTTCTATAGTAGGTATATTTTTACATATTCTTGTGAAAATTTAAAAATTGTATTTCTAAAGTATCAATTAGATAAAATTTATCACTGCAAAATGAATTGTTTCGAGTACTACTTCTACGAAAATTTGCGTGTATAAACATAAAAAAAATTAATGACAAATATTATTATTATACCAATATTTTTCTTGCTTTTCTCAAAATTTAAAACACTAAAAAATTCATCATATTTTTTAGGTAATAACCTACAAAACTAATATATTATTTACCTACATATACTTACTGGGTTAAATATTATAAATTATTTTCAAAAATCAAACAAAGGAAACGTTATTCCGAGCTTTAATTAGGTAATAAAAACCCACTACAAAGACTTGAGTACATAAATCATATAGTTAATCATAAAGTTTTATAAATTTATAATTCGCCCATAATATTTATTGGGTCATTCGATTTTTCTCCGTCGATTTTTGAATTGTTATACAAACTGTATTTTATTTACCTAATTAGAATTTATTATGTAAAATATTTTAACAAAATATTATGAATTATTTTTCTTTTACCTTAATTCAAGTCAAATTCATTCATTTATATTTTGATGTGGTATTTATCAATATATACTTAAGTATCGAATATTTATCCAACAGTTTTTTTAACATTTAAAATTTAAATAAAAATGGAAAGGCAAGGGAACATCATTTTTTTTGTACCCATCCACGAATACCATTTTTTATATTTTAAATTTTATATTGTTGAATATTCAATGAATATTAAATTAAAATTGTCAGAAAAATATTTAGGGATAGAATACATTTACAAAGTAAACAGTTTAATTTTAGGATTTTATTGGATTTTAGTATACGAGTATTACAATAAATATTATCATAATAGATTAACAAATGTTGCTCTTTCCTCGAGAATCTTAAA
This sequence comes from Pemphigus obesinymphae, assembly GCA_025469235.1. Lineage (NCBI taxonomy): Eukaryota > Metazoa > Arthropoda > Insecta > Hemiptera > Aphididae > Pemphigus > Pemphigus obesinymphae. The sequence goes on from JAIPRL010007112.1 coordinate 19,342, forward strand.
AATACTTGAGTGTGGCTAAATTGCATACAACATTCTTCTTTTTGCTAGTAAGTAACTCACTATGAAAATGAAGGTTAAAACTTTTCTATTAATTTTACTAATTAACATCAATGGAGTATCTCACAATTGTACTTTAAAAAAATATGTATAATTGAAAGACAAACTTTACCTGATTATAGCGAGAAATTTATCGAAATCGGGAAGAATGATACCGAAAGCAAGTACACTTGAAGCATTACCCGTTTACAGTGGCGTATAAAAGTAGTTTAATCTACCTATTCCTACCCACGCACTAAGCTATACTAAGTTGCCTATACGTGGTAGAAATTTCTTGTATTTAAAAAATGCAGGTAATAGACGAAACTTTATCTCAATATCGATGGCCATGGCTCAAATGACATATTTGGAACTATCATCTCGGCCGAACGAGGACAATTTGAAGACAATGAAAGGTTCAGTCAGAGTTAAAACGTTAAAGAAATATGAATCTGACATCCGCAGTGATTTTCCCAAAAATATACAAAACTTTTCAGTGAGCATATGAAAACTAAGAAATATTACTAAAATATTACCTTAATACTCTTAGACATAGAACTCAACCGTAATGTAAGTTATTGCCAGATATGAAACCGGAATTATTTTTTTTTTTTTTAGAGTACATAAAATATCAATATTCTTAATATATTATATTAAATATTTAAAAAAAAAAAATAAATGTGGGTGCGAAAACCAAGGATGCTACCCTGAGAATGCCCTAGGTTATACAAATCACAATATAACAGACAGTTATTGCTTATCAAAATTGGATATTGGTAATACGTATAAAATACAAATTAAATATCATAAAAATAAAAAATGGTTGAACACCCATGACAGAAATACTGTTCTAATAATACTCTTTCGTGCCACGATAAATCGGTAAACCAATATTATTTTTGTGACGATATAAAAGCGATTTCTTTGTTTAAATTTAGACAGAAAATAAAATATATCCAACACTGCAAATCCAATAAAAATCTTAAGTCTGTAAATAGAAAGGTCGGTATTAAAACAATCGATATCAATCCGATATTTAGATCATATTGTACTTGACTGAACGAATTTTCCATATATAAATAAATGTGTATTTACTTTGAGCTTTGTAGAGATCGATCTATATGATAAAGTGTTGTCAAGAACCGTTTTACATCGAGTGGATTTATAGATTGAATATCTCAAGATTTAATTTTATCTGAAACACGATGCTTTATTAAATTTCTTTCAAATATGATTATAAAGACAATTTTGTCGATTTATTTTTCCCGAAAATAATAATACGGAAATGAAACAATCTATAAGATACCAGTTATTCTATCATTAGTCTTTATAGTTGTCAAACAAAATATTGCCTCCAATATCAAACAGTTCTTTCATGTTTGGCGTACATTAAAATTAAATAGTAGATATTTAGTCAGTAATAACGTTTAAATATTTTTATCATAGTAATCAGATATTTTATCATAGACAAACTATATATGGGAATAGACAGTTTCCGGCAGGCTAAATTATATTTAAAAAATTTAAAACTCTGTGAAGTCATGTAAGGATTTTCTGATTTATGAAAAGTAATTATGATAATATTGTTTGTCAGAAACAGGATAGTTTCATTTATTATGTATATTAAAATATAATTACACAAGTTAGGAAAAAAATGAATAATATCTATATCTCTAGTAACCAAATCAACTAGGTTCGCGGTAACTATGTGATAAAAATATTATAAGACGCATAATATCTATCTCCCTAGGGGTCAGCTGTGGTCTAGAGGTCAAAATACGTATTTTTCAGTTCGACTCCCAAATAACAAATGATGTAGACAACGAGATTTTTGTTTCTCGTTTGTAGCGTCTGGTCTGTAGTGCAAACAGCTATAATTTCCAAATCTATTCAATAATTTGAAATTAAGAGCCATCTTCGACTCCCCTGATATGTGAATGTACAAAGTTAGCGTTTGGGAAATAAGTGGATATAAAACTGTTCATTTTTTTTAATAATATTTGTTTTCCTGGTAACCAAACTAACAATTGTAACTGTCTACTAGTAACTACAGACAAACAACTGGTATTAGGGTGTCTAAACATATGGTTTAAAAACCAAAACTAAGTAAAATAACTATTGATATGAACAATTAAAGTTACTATTTAGCATCAATATTTATATTTAAATAATACTAAAATGAGTTAAAACATATTTGAGCACTTTTACTGGTGTACAATAAAATTATTAGAGACCCAAAAACGCAAAAAATAATGCACTTTCATTTGCGTATATGTATTCCAATAACTATATGTTATCATCTTCAGCGCAAACGAAAATTTAGTTTAGTATCTATATCTATATCTAGTATCTATAGCCGTGGTATGCGGGCTACCCGGCCAACAATAGGGAACTTATAAAGTTGTATACCTACTTATATTTGTGGTTATAAATTAACCGATAATACTATCATTTCGTTTTATTAATATAATTATAACAGTGTTACTGTATATTAATAATATAAATCTAAAAACCGTTACGAGACTACACCATGAGCTACATTTTCAAAATATTCGTCTTACTTTGTTTGATTAATACGTACTGTTTTTTATTAGCTCCAAATTAACTTTATTCGGTAATATTAATTTAGGTATATTATTGAGCCATAGAACAATAACCTATAATATACCCTATAAACGAGTACATAGAATATAAACATGTTTTCCCGATTCGATAAATGGGCAGATAGGATGTGACAAAGCGATACAACATTATTTTTTTATATATCAAGGACTGCCGCTCGAAGAGGAGTTTCAAGATCGGAAGAGATTTAGTATCCAATTTTCGTGCAGCGAAAAATATACATAGATTTCGTTTGAAATATACCACCGAACTATAGTGGCACGCAGAGTTACCTAAACATACGGGTGTGTTTTACGATATGTATATATTCGACAGAATGTTTAAGTGAAAACGATTTTCAAAATCGGTTTTCGCCGATCGACCGCTCAAAAAGAACGTGAAATCCCATTTTTTTCCTCCCCTCGAAAATTCGATGAATTCTACCGAAAAGATATTACGAACGTAATAAATATTATTTACTTTTCTGAGCGCACTTTTTCCCTGTCAAACACCGTAATAAATGCATACACATTATATGGTATACCGTGTTTACGTGCAGTATGCATCACGCATATTATTATACAAGATGATTTGAATTTTACGTTAAAAACATATCAAAAATAGCGAAAAATTGGTTTTTATTAAATACATTTTATTGGTTCAAAAATATTTTGCAAGACAAAAATCTAAGTTTGTTGGAGATTTGTAGTTTTTAGAAATGGCAAAATACAGTGCTAATAACACACTGTATAGCAAAATTATAGTTTAAAATAAATGATAAAGTTGTAATCAATCTCGTCTGTCACCCGTATAATTATACACGCGATGTTCGACTATAACGAGGTTGCTTGGGTAGAAACCGGTCGCCGCTTGCGTGACGGGGTGCATTCTTAACGTGCTCCGAGTATATAACAATTGAATTCGAACGTGACTCGATATAGAAAAAGCCTTCGATAGGGTATGGCACGATGGCCTACTTGATAAATTACTGCGAGTCAACATACCCATCCCCCTGATCTCCACAATTCAATCTTTCCGATCAAACCGATCATTTAAAGTCAAGACAGCTAACTCTCTTTCCAGCAGCAGACCAATACTCGCAGGAGTCCCTCAAGGCTCCTGCCTCTCACCAACATTATATCTTATATATATAAATGACATACCAGTACGCCACAGTGCCCATCTGTCCCTTTTTACAGATGATACTCTCTTTCACTCCTCCTCAAAGAACCTCAGACGCGCAATCTTTATCTTCCAAATATAATTAAACATGGCCTCAGAATGGTTTAAAGTAATGGGGTCTCTCAATAAAATCAACTAAAACAGTCACAATCTTATTTTAACAAATGTAAAATCTCAAACCTCCCCAAACTAAAAATCCAAGACAAACAACTCAACTGGTCTATTCAAGCAAATTACCTCGGTGTCAATCTAGACAATTGCCTCTCTTTCGGTGCACGCACCAAAGTGGTGATTTCTAGATGCACAACAACGAGAGGTATACTGTATCTCATCATAAATAGACACAGTCCCATACCATTAAAATGAAAAATCCAAATATACCAAATCTACATAAAACCAGTAAAAACATATTATGCAGGACAAGCTTTGGGCTCATCACTATACGCCTCAAGCTGGATAACACTCTAAAGGATACAAAATATAACTTATTATAATTATAATTTCAAACTCCCCGAGATTTGTACCAAACCTCACATTACGCTATTCTTCAGGCCTCAACTCCCCCAAAGAATCAATTCATCAATCAACAAAAAATTTCTTCGCTAAAAACGCAACATCTTCATTTCTGCCCATCAAAGATCTTGGACAATAAACTACCCCTCTCCTCCGAAAAAAACCTAAGGGAAAAAACTGTGACCAATATCCCGGTCTAATAGCCAATAATTAAACTTCTTTGAGCAAATTTTCACTCCAGTACACAAACCCGTCGCCCGACATTTTCTTCAATACTTCGTGGACACCCAGCCTGTGAAAAGTGAAAACATGCGGTCAAGACCGTCGAAAGACGAGCAAGAGCGAAAGCAAAAAGCGACTGAAAAAGAAAATGACCGAAAATTGCCGGTCGTATTGTCGTAATACGTTCGCGTATACGTGAACCGGCGGCCTTTGAAGAGGACCGGGCGGGCTATATTTACTGTGCACAACAACGCACATTACGGGATGTGTATAATATGCGAGTGTGTTTATTCACTGCGTACGTACGTATAAGTGCACGCACATACGCACGCGGTATATCGCAAGTGGCGTATTTACGGGGGGGGGGGATTTGGGGGATAGATCCCCCCCTTGCACTTCGACTTTTAATTTTTTTTTTATGGAAATATATAGTGAAATGAAAAAATATATGCCTAAGGAGGGGGGGGATAATTTATATTTCCATAAAAATAAAAATAAAAATCATAAAATGATATTATAATTTCATAATACGTGTGTTACTATAGATAATAAAGAAATGGATTTCCATTCAATCGATTTATTTATAGAATATAGATAACAGCACGCCCGCACCGTATTCGCGAACCGCATGATCACCTCGGTCACCTTATGACACGGACTAAGATACTATGGACTGGTATCATTTAGATGGAGGGTGTAGAGGGGAACGGGTCGCAAAAGTTTCATAAATGGAAATCTGGCATAGCTAACGCTCTATAACGGTTTAATTTAGAGTTAAGATATCATTGCCGTGATATTTAAAAAAAATTC
>JAIPRL010007113.1:0-24696 GCA_025469235.1 Pemphigus obesinymphae
CGGGTACGGGTTTAAAAAACGTGTATCACTTTTTCCGGGTTACGGGTTTCGGCTTTAACACGGTTTTAATATTTTGCGGGTTACACGGGTTTTCACCCCGGGTTCAAACCCGTTTTGACTCCCTGTTATATAATCTATCTGAAATTGTATGGCCTGTTTGAATAAAACGAAAAACCGAATTATTCACGTTTAAATTAAGGAGAAGTCACGCCGACAACTTTTCAATTAAAAACTTGCATTGGTATTTTTCATTTTTATCAACTTACAAACGTATTAGAAATACGAAACAAAATACAAATTATATATTAATACAATATCGGTTTTTAATTTTTTTTAACAGCTGATAAAATGTGTAAAAATGCACATAACAAAAATCGGCTCCACCAATCGCTAGATATTTTTATTCTTTATAATTTATTTTTTATTTCATCTTTCTACAATGCTCTCAAGTCGATTAAAATGAGAAATAAGTAAACATATTTTTTAAAAAGTATCGTGATATACTTAAATATTTTGAATTTGTTTGATTTTAATTTTTCTTAAAATTTAATAAAAATTGTCTATACACAACCCGTTAAAAATCTACTGTGTGCGGCGTCCTCTTAGGCAGTAGGTACTTCCATCAAACAGGTAAAAATGTAATAAAACATAATAATATTTTGATAATTTGTCAATATAATATTGACATATACAGTCATATTGTAAAATATTATTATCATAATATGTATTTGGTAAAATTACACTTTTGTTCAAATAAAAATCGTGTCTACCATTTGGTTATATTTTGGCGGTTGAACTTTGACCGGATGTGACCGATGTGTGAGTGCGCGTCGCACGATCGGTCTCACTACCTGCTGCTCACGTCGGGTATATAATAGATTTTGTAGATAAGGGTACGGAATCTATTTTTAACCATTGACAATAACAATACCGACGAAATATTCTATACAGTCCGATACAGACACCGAAGCCCGCGAAGTCTCTGGTGTTCACCGTTCAGTACTTTCGTTCGTCTGGTAGCGCACGGAACTCCGGTGCGTTCGATACGGAAATAATAATAATTGTAGTATACAGCAGCCATATATTAGGTACAAGTTGGAATAATGATTTATTTTTTATTTTTTCTACATCATATAGGTGGCCGTACAGCGGTACAGTTTCGGTGACAATGAATTAATATCGGTCGTTTCTAAAGAACACTGTCGTGTTTTCGTTATTTTCTCATTTTATCGTTCGCCGTCGCGTCGTGTTCAATAAAAAAAATAATAGATAATCATTGTGTACGGGACGAGAAACAATCCACGTACGACCCACCAAGAAGAAGCTGCTCGCATCACATTCTTCACAATGTACTGCACGTGTTTCTACATGTGAGTATAATAAATCACGGTGTACTAAAGGGTTAATAATTGTATATGTCGGTGTAAGCATATCCCTACGCCGCCTCGTCATCCGCTCGCGCCCTTTTACCCCGTAAATGTCCGTGTACCCAATAATTATTACATAATAATATCGTGTGCACGTCGGACGCCGCGTCGTCGTCGCGTATGAACCCTACGTGTCGACGGCGCCGGTAACGGATTAGCAGCGCGCGTATGATAACTACCGTTTCAAAATCGGTGGGTTCGGCCTGGCCGCTCATTGGCCGACCGGCGTACGGCCCAAAACGACGCTGAACTGCCGAGGGCTGTCGGCGGGCCGTGTGCTGTACACTACTCGCCGACCGCGTTATACTGGTACGCGCCGAGTGCTCGCGACACGAGCAACAGGATCCATCCATCAGTGATTGTTTCGCACGCGCCGCGTCCGTTCCTGCGCCGCGCCTCGCGCTCTATTGCCCGTGTTGTTGATAACATTTATGTCCGTATATCGCGTGTAGTGGTGTCCGCGTTAAGAAGTCGAGAACACGGCGCGTTGCTGCGCTGGTGCCGCGTTTTCTCGCGTTTCGAAAAATAATAATTCCAATAAAAAAAATCACGCAAAACATTTCCGACCGACACCAGAAGCCGCCGAAAGGCAGTGGGTGGGCCGACTTGAAATTCTATTATGGTCGTAATTTTGTGAGTATATTTTTTATACATTTATTGTTTCGATTCGCATGAACGTTTTTCGTCAGTTAAACCTAACAAAACGTAACGCAAAGTATAGTGTTGTAATCAGTGGCGTACTTTCGTTCTTTTAATTGGCGATGGGGAGGGGGGTTTTCCACATAATGAATATATTATAAGACTTAAGCGCCCCCCAGAGCTCCGGAAATAAAGAGATAAAGGTGTATACCTATCTCGAAAGACATTTTTATACGTTTTCCTAAAACTTTATTAAAAACTAATTGTCAGCACGTAATATGAGACGGGTATTTTATCGATTTCTTTAATAATTGGTTTTTTTTTCTAGGGAATTTCATTTGCTTCAGAAAATAACGGAAAATAGTAGTTTTCTACCTAGATAATATTTAGGTAGGTACCTAATATACTAACTTTGATTAAGTAGGTACTAATAAAAAAAGAAGTGTGGGTGTTGTTATAGCTGTATAACAACTGTATTTTATATAACACATGAAATTTAATGTTCATTTTGAATTATAATTTAAAAATAATTCAGTCGAAAATGTCGTTTATAAAATACCCACATAAATATGGTTATTAGCCGCAAGATCGAATTAATAATCATAGGTATTTTTGACAATAAACTTGTCGATCTGATGAAAATTTTGTGAATTCAATTCAACGTGCCTGATTTATAAGATAGTACTCTAGTCCCCCCCTCCCATATAAATACGCCACTGATTATATTGTCGCTCAAACAATATTATTATATCCGTATTCCGTTATTAATAATGATATTTTTCCATTTCTATATAATGTGAGAATACCGAAGGATATATTTATATATTTTTATATTTACCCATATAATCGTAATACCTTTATTAATAATAATAAATATATCTAACACCACATTTTTATTATTATTATCAAAATTATTTTCTACACTTATTTATACCAAAATATGCTCTTTTAATTGTATATACAAATATATCGTTGTTATACGTCTACCTAGTACAATTATTAAGAGACGTTCACACACTTTTATAATAATATTTATTATACCTGTATTTTTATAGTCATTAACGTACTAAATACCTACTAATTAACAATATCGTGTAAGTAATTTGCTTTGGTATGCATTCTGTATAATTTGTCATGTGATTAAGTTGATATTTTAAAATTAACAATACCTATTTATGTAAACGCACTATCGTCAACGGTTACAATTATTTCAGCAAACTATAATATTATGGGTAATATTGTAATTTGTAATATTTAAATCCCTTTTCATATCCATTTGTAGTTAGCTGATACCCATATTATATTTAATATTATGAATGATATAATTCGCTGATTGTTTTCCTACGACTTTCCTATATAATATGTTTTTCCCAATCATTCCGTCGTAACCATCCGCCGCTTAGTAAATTGCCGTACAACAATTAATGTAAGAAACATTTGTCAGGATCGTTTTCTATTTTAAAACTTACATGATTAAAATATGATTTTGTAACTATAAATGTAAAATATAAAATTTCAATTTGTTGTCCGAGATTTATTTTTATAATGTATGTACGGTATTTTCTGTGACATATATATACTGAAATTTTTACAATACATATAGGTACCTACCTACTAATAAATTACAAATTTATAGACATGATTTTATCAAATTTAATGATCTGGGATATATTAATTAGATAATAAATAATGTTAAATCTATTAATAATTGGAAAAATATCAATTACCTAAGAGTTTAAATATATTTTAAGATTTGTATGTTATTATGTACAATATTATATAGTTTATTTGTAACATTTTAGCAAACAAGAATACGAAAATCAAAGCATGAGCAATGAATACAGTTACTCTCGTGGAAGACCTCCTGCAGAATCGATTTCTCGGATCGCAGACTGGGACATAAATGACTCGATAATTCCAAGGGTAAATTTGGATTTAAAAGTTTATAACAAAATTAAATTACTAGATTTTAGAAACTAATTTTTTAAAGATACCCACCAACGAATTTAAACAAAAATATATTGTAAAACTATTAGGTACCTATAAAATGTGATAATTAAGTATTAATTTAATAACAACAGAATATTTTCAATACCATTTGTTTTATCATATTATAGTAGGTAACTCAGTTACCTTAGTGGCTTAGTACTAATACTAGTACTAGTATTAATTTTAAGTTAATTACGTATTTTATGAAATATTTTTAATAATAAATATTAAATTTGAAGTTTTGCGTAATTAGGTACCAACATTTTTACGTGTTAAAATCAGACAATAAAATTAAAAAAGAATTTTTGGTTCGTATGCACCACCCGAGAGTACCTACTTATTATATTTATTTTCCGCATCAGGAATTATTTTTGTTTCACTAATAAGATTTCCTTTAAACTAGTATGTTGGTATGTGGTATTATTTTAATTTAATTTTATTAAATCAATTTACACAATTCATTGTTTTTTTATTTGGTTTTATATATAATATACATACCAGGTATACAGACGAATTCAAATTACCTTATCATGTTCAATGTACTAATTCTAACAGTTTGCTAATTGCGTAGGTATTTACCTATTGATGTAAATCTATTTTAAAATATCTGATCGTACTGTAATTACAAATAACCCAAATTAGTGATCAATTAATTTCGACAATAAACATTTTTATCTTTTATTGTACGTATATAAATGTTCCTATATTATTATTAATATACTTATTTGTGGTTATTATAATAATGACAAAAACTAAGATACTATAATATTTCTCTAGGTTATATTATAGGTTGCTAATATAAATATAATATACTAATATGTTTGTGTTTATACCCGCATTTTCAGTATGAATTACTGATTACTGAATTACTGAATTACTGAAAATTATATTTTTAATATAAACATTATAAATAATGAGAAATATAGGAAAAATAGATAATGTTGTTTAAAATTTGAATTGTGGCTTTTAGATTAAATGTAAAGTTTAAACATATATTATCCAATTTAAAGAGCGGAATATTTCGTGGGGAATATCGGATCCACTTCGCATAATATCGTAGACAAATAAACATTTTTTAGTTTTTTATTTGTACTTTAATCAATAATTGTAATTTCTCCATAGGACAATGTTTTTCACAAAAAAAATGATCGGTTACTACTTGCATTTTTATTTATTCATTTACGTTGTTAATTTAATTGGCAGGTAACAAATTTCAATTTGTGGGAAGAATGGGCTGATGGTCATTGTCGCTTAGTGTATCCAGCTATTTGCGAAGAAGCAAAGAGACACGCTTCTGGATGGGCAATGAGAAACACAAACAATCATAACGTGCACATACTAAAGAAATCGTGTCTGGGTGTTCTTTTATGCTCGAGAAGGTGTGTACTTCCATCCGGAGACACTGTTCACCTTCGACCAGCCATATGTGACAAGGCTCGAAAAAAGCAACAAGGTAACATTTTAGTTAAATTATTTATTTTTTATATGTAGGTAGGTTGGTATTGTATAATTTTCGATTTTAACAAATAAATAAAATATGTCTAAATATTACACTCGATATACCCTACCTTAGTTTTTTTAATATACCAATATTGGGTAAATCTAGGACATTCTTTCCCCGTCGTCCGACCGATACGGTAGGAAATTCTTTCCCATTTTTTTTTTATACTTAGGACATTCCCCTTTAAAAAAAATTATAATTTAACTTGTACTTATAAGTACTTAATATATATTATGTATTATATTTGTGGTGACCTATTTTTAAAGTACAGTGTACTTTTTTTTTATCATTTAGGTCAATAGTATATTATACTATTGACCTAAATGATTGTATGATTGTACCAAACTACCAAGCTCATCTAAAATAGTGTTTTCCGTCTACCTATACACTTGTGTGCATTTTTTGTGTAAAAATCTGGTATCGATGGTGCAATAGATAATACAAATTCTATTAAAGTACACTGTATTATTTATTATCTACACTAGTACAAAAAAATTATACCGTGAACTTTTACAGTGTCTAATCATTATTTATATTCATACACGCCTGTGTTTGTAAATGTAAAATATAAATTAATGAAATATATGGAAAACGTTATAAATGTAGGTACTTATTTTTATCATTATCAATAATTTTAAATAATTGTATTGATTCTTTTGTTAACACTACGTAATAAGTAATAAGTAATAACCCATATATAATATTTACAAATATATAGGTACCACAACAAGTGATTTTTATTTTCATTTAGCAAATGATAATTTTTGTACTTTTGTTTTGCTTTATATTTATGATTTCTATAATTATACTGGAATATTTAGTCTACTAAAGTCTAAAATTTATGTGAATAATAATTAAAATAAAACTATTAATTTGAATATTATGTAATAACTGTTGTTATTGACATTTAATAAATAATATTAAATAGGTATACCTATAATATAATATTAAATGTTTTTTTTTTTTTAAATATACTTTTCGGAGAGAAAATGTTCTATAAAATGTATTAAAAAAAATGTTGAAAGGAGGAGACTGGAAAATACTCTACCATATCGGATGGACAACGGGGGAAAATGTGCGGATGGATACCACATGATAGTTGTATAATAATGATAATTCATCATTATTAATTATTATGTTAAGATCAACAAAATGTTTAAAATTCAGTGATTTGTTTATAGAAAGGAAGAAAAAATCCACCAGATAAAAAAAATGTATAATAAAATACTACCTATATATGTCTACCTGTATGGCCTATACATATATAGGCACAATGAATAAAAAACAAATTCTTAATTTCATGAAATTGAGTGTTTAAGTTAAATTATATCAAATACCACGAAATTTTCTTTGCATTTTTATACATTTATTAAAATTAAAAACTATTTCAAGCTTTCTAAAAATTGCTAAAAATGTATTTTAATTATAATTTAGACTACCCAGAAAAATAATGAAAAAATACGTCACTGCTGATGCATATAAATAATAGCTAGTAAGTTTACCCCGTTTACTATTTTGAACTTTTTTAACATAGTAATTTCGCAGTGGTTTCTAGATATAGGTACCTAATATAGTAATATGTATTGGGTAAATTGGATAAATAGGTATAATACAATTACGATTTTGTATAAACAAAAAATTCTGTTTAAAAAAACAATTATTTAATGAGGTAGGTAGGAATGAATAAAAAAAATGTGTAGGGACCTATTGCTTACATTTATTCAATTAGGTATTAAAAAAAAACTAAATCATATTAATTAATTTTGATTTTATTTATGTCGAGCCCATAAATATAAATATAAAATAATCGATATATAATTTCATCCACATTTCATTATAGTTATTTTCGATCTCTATATCTTATTGAATAGAGATAAAAGACAATCTTTATTCAATAATAATGAAATCGCACAAAACTTCAATGCCCATTTCCTTAGAATTTACATCCTAAAAGACGGAAACTATATTTAAAACTATAAAACTACTATTTTTGAACATGTATTTACCTATTGAATTTCTTAGATAATATTTTAAACTTACAATTTCAAATCGGTTAACTTAAGATCAAGGCTTTATCTGATATCTTTGCCAACAGACCAACTCTTTTTTCACAGAAATCGAGATATTCACTTTATAAACTAATTTTAAATTTAAAATCAACTTAAATTTCATTTCATTTCGAGAAAAGTTCCAGATTTATCATGTTTTCTAGAATAATAATTATGGTTTCATTCAATCTAAAATTATCATTTCCAAATAATGCCGATTTAGGCGGTTTATCGATTCAAAGTAATGTTCATTCAGATTTATCAATTCCGAATAATATGCATCTAAATTAATAAAGATTAATATTAAATAATTTTCCAATAATAATATATTACATACCTATTTAATTTCCGATAATATCTATATTTTATTAATCAGTAAACAGTTTCAAGTAATTCTATAATAATGTGTATTTTTATAATATGTATACACGAAAAAATTCCATATCTAACCACCTTTTCGTCGAAAATCGAACACTTCAATGGTCTTTTTTCGATTTTCCCAAAACAAAAAACCGCCTTTGAAAGATTATCGTTTTAATTATCAGATTTTACTTTGAAAATACCTAGGTATAATTAAGTAAATACAATATTATTATTTTATCCCCATTATTATCTTACGCATGTTACGAGGAAAGTGCTTCCATCCCCTACTGACTAGTGACCGGAATTTTTCCCCGTTTAATAAACAATTTTTATGGATCGCCTACTTTTCAATTAACTTGAATCGTATCCGCCTCTGATAGTTAACACTATCTGTAATTCTACTCTTGGTAGGTATTTTTCGAGATTTTTATTAATTCCGGAATTAAAATATAGATTGACGCAAATATGTAAAATAACTAGTAGAATAACTTAAAAGGAAAATAAGCCCTAAAAATCTACCAATTTACGCTTACCTATATCTATATAATATTAAAATTTATTGTCAACTCGTAATGCATTTTCACTTGGATATTCTGTAGATTACTACTTTATTATATTTATATATTTAGTATTTACAATTTACAATTTTTATTTACAGGTAAACCTTGTCCAAATAGGCATTGTAGTGGTCATTTAGAAATAATGCCATGTAGGGGTCACTGTGGTTACCCTGTCACCCATTTTTGGAGACACACAGAGTACGCGATATTTTTCCAAGCTAAGGGTGTGCACGATCACCTAAGACCCGAGGCCAAGTCTACTTCAGAAGCGCGAAGAAGCTTTGGAGCCAGCCGTAAGATACGTAACTACGGCATGATCCTAACCCGTGATGTTCCTTACAATAGTAAAGTGAGTATTTTTTTCCTAGAAAATAATGCAATTTTGGTTTTATTAAAATATATGAACTACAATAATTTACTTAGCATACGTATGATTTAAGTCACGATATTATTATATACTTGGGTGTGTAATTTTATAATTCAAAAAGAGAAACTTACGTGAAACGAATTTCACTCATTTTTTAATATTAATTTTATTAATTTGTTAAAATATTTGATCATTTCATATGTAATTCATGCTAACGTCGGTTAACGTATGTAACCACATTAACTTTTAAAATAATTGTATTACTGTTGATTCTTGATTATAGTAATTATTGATAAATAGAAAAAAAAAAAAAGGATTTGAATAAAACGTGATATACCTATTGATAGTATCGACGAACACGATAATATAGCATATTGAGTAATGAAATACAAATATAGGAATCGATGATTTAGTATTATTGACAGTAGAAAATAATAATAATAAGTGATGAAAAATTTCAATAAATGTAAGAGTATAATATTATTATATATAGGTATTTATATCATCATATTATGTATAGTAGGTCTGTAACTGTGTACAGTGGTCATCAATAATAATATGAAATAACGATAATTATACGATATACGCCGAGCACGGACAGCATAATCTTGTCCGTTCGATATAGCTAGATCATTATCATTTCAGAAATTATTGTGTATCTATATAATATATATATATATACCTATTATCATTGATTATAAATTACTAGTAATTTATAATCAATGCTATTATATATGCAGTTTTTTGAAACTCGTATAGTAAATCAACGATGGCGATGAATGACAAAAGCGAAACGTGTGTTCACAAAAAAACGCTCGAGTTGCTGCTGAGGCGTTCTATATAAAATGCTTACAACACATCATGTCCAGTTTAAGGAGGTTAAATACAGGTTAACTGATTTTTCTTCTCTCCGTAAAACATCGGGTTCATACTTCTCCTCCCCAATTTAAGTTCAAACATTTATCGAAACATTATTTAATTGTTTTTTATTTTGCTGATTATGATTTCTGGATCTTCCCCCTTGACAAATTCCTGGGTATATGCACCTGTACAGTTACAAAAGGCATTTTTTTCCCAATATAAGTTTTGTTGTTATAGTTCAGTACGTCGTCGTTGTCGATCTTTTGCGGAGACGCTAAATTATAACAGTGATATAATATTATTATTGTTGTGTAATTATAGAGCACTCGAGCGCGTGGTATGGTAATTCAATTATAGAAAATGCAAAAATAAAATAATAATAATAATATTTATTATAATTATACTTAATAATTATTATTATTATTATAATACGTACTTACCAATATATTTAATATTATATTTGTATAATTCAGACAATATCGTAATAACTAATAATCGTTAAGAAACCTACATCCAATACAAAAATACGAGGATATACAATATACATATTATATTTAACAAATAATTCCCTATGGTCGACCCGAGGGGATCATGCTTTCGAACGGATAATTGTTGTGTACTCGTCGATCGTTTTAAATATTTTAAAATACTATTATCGACGTGCCCCTCCGATCCTATGGCAAATATTATGTTGTCGTCGGAATGTCTTCGAAATGTCTTCGATCCATTGTGTTTCCTCCCACACATTTCGTACATGTGTGTTAAAATATTTGAAATTTAAATTTAAAATAAATAAATATTGTTGGTGTAATGACATCCCATTGGGGAGACATTTTCAGAAAATACAATTTGCGAGTGAAATTAGTGAAAAGAAATTGGTTCGTCCTCTATCGATAATATTATCTTGTACGAGATAAGGCCATGACCGAGCATCGTCTGGTGGCATCTGTACGTGTTTTGTGGAATTTTCAGGGGCGTTTTTACAAACTATTATTTTACACTCATCCCGTGAAAGTGTATAAATATATATTGTATTATACCTATATTATCGTTATCGGTCGAATGCATATTATGATTGTTGTTATAATAGTATCATATGCATTGTACCTATACGTCAGTAAATAAATTTTATTGCGTTTGCTACTGTAAAAGGCAAAGCAGGTCTTCTCATTTGAGTGTATATTTTCCAACACTAATTTTGTTTTATCGGTTTGACTGAAATGTGTAATGTGGAAATATTACTTTCAAGAAGGTTTACATTCTCAAAAATTGCGTAGGTTACCTATATAGTGAATTCTTACTAGTTTTCTAAAAGCTGCTAGGGATATGGATTTTACTAGCAAAAAATATATTTAATAAATTACTCTTTACCATCCATCCATAGTAATATACATTTCTTAAATGATTATAAAGATATTATTTAGAATATGAAGTTTGAATATAACTTACAAGGATACTTATTTTGTTAAGTTCTGTGAAATGTTATAGTAATTTAGTAATTTTCATCGTCACTATTTTTAAAGTATCTATATGTGTATATATATATATATTTATTAGTTAAACAAGGATTAGAGGATTAATACTTTAATCACCTTTTTTCTATCGTGTTTATTTTTCCCTAAAACAAATATTTAACAAATATTGGTTCTCCGTGTTAATCGAGTTTTAGATGTCGCTTTTGCTCTCAAATTTTTTAAAGTCAAGATTTACTATTTTAAAAAGGTCTGGTTGAAAACCAAAATGCCCTCGCTTAACGTCCGAACTAGCCAGCTATTTATAATAATATAATAATAATTTAATCTGGATGGTATGGAATTTGTAATTAAACTTATTGATTTTAATATTTACAATGCGGGTTTTTTTTTATGTGTGTAAAGTTTTTCTCGAGGAGAAGAAATCGAGTATTGGAGTTTTCGGGGTATTTATTGTAAAAAATATATTTTATTCCTCGGATACTTAGATGTCATATTTCCAGTAGTTATTTGAGACGACCTGCTCGGTCTGGGCTATTGTGAATTTGGGATTTGAGCGAACCGAATTCGGCTTTTGATCCGGCTGGGCCTGAAAAATATTATTTATCTGGCTCGGGCTGGGCCGGGCTTCATTCTAAACGAGAAAATATTCAGAAATAATTTAAATATCATATTTTTATTCAGATTTTAGTAGTTATCTTAAGTATATAGGAAAATATTATTGAATACCTATATAGGGATGAGGTATCGAAAGAAAGTATCGATACGTGATATCGAATACAAATATTGATATCAGTAAGTATCGTATCGAATTATTACGATACGATACGAAACTTTTTTCTGTAATTTAGTATATAAAATATATATGACAGAAATATGAAAAATAAAGTGTAAAACAGTTGATTTGAACAATATATATAATAAAATAACTATATAATATTATTTTATTTTTTATATACCATTTGATTCTGAGTGCAGTGTTTTATTTTTGCTTCCAAATTTAAGATAATCATACATGCTACACGTCTATCCTGTTCGGGAACCGACGGGACGGCGCATGATGGCCCCCCAACCACGTTTATAATAGATAAAGGTGTTCGTAGACACCTTTTTTTTTTTTTTTAATGTTTTATAAACGGTGTAACGTGTTTGAAATCCGCAAACTTCCGGGATTGGTGGGTATATTTCACTTAGTCATAATATATCGTATACGTCGTGTCGTGCAATTATTATTATTTTCGTCCTTAATTTTAACACGGCTCGTCTTTTTTCGTAAACGACATTATTATATTGTATTATTATTATTATTATTATTATTATTATTATTAATTACAATCATTACCTATCGTAAAGTGGCGAACCGGAATAATCGGGTTTCCACGATGCGCTTGTAACGTATACCTATCCCTAACCACTCTGCCGGTTATGAGAGGAAAGAACTTTCGGCCCATATGTGTGCACGCACTGCACATTTAAAGGGATCGAGAAACCGTCGTCGGAGTTTACAGATGGGCTTACTTACGGTTTATCATACGGCAAACTCGTCGTTTCGGGCAAACAACGCGGCCAATTTCACCCTCCGACGCTCTCGTACGCGTGTCGTCCATAATACGATTATCGCGTACGATGATAGTGAGAGAGAGAGAGGAGCCCCCCCCCCCCCGGGGTCGTCACTTGTTGTTTAAAAGATTGGGTCATTAATACCTGCCTCGAAACGCGCATCGCATCCACGTTATGGAATATAAATATATCGTTTCCTGTAGGTATAATAATATTATAATAACGTGTGTGTGCATTATAGGCTTATAGCTCGGTTTTTTTTTTTTGTTTTTTTTCCATTATATGTTCTTCCCGTCTTCCTTGGCTACGTAAAGTATCCGTGGTTAAAATAGTACGAAAATATAATTGATTTTTTTTCTCTTCGAGTTTTTTATATATTCGACTCCGGATGACCTCTCTAAAAACACTTTTGTATTTACGTTCGGTGTAACGGCGATCTCGTCACAACAATAAATATTGTATTTCGTAGTAAAGGGGACGTGACGACGCCGCACCGCGACAAATTTTCAACGAAAAACCTGCATTAGCGTTTTTCATTTTTATCGACTTACCTAAACACGTTAGAAATACGAAACAAAACAAAAAAAAATTATAACTAACGACATTATCCAGCGACTAGTGGAGCCGATTTTTGATATATGCATTTTTACAGCTTTTACGAGTTGTTAAAATATCGGTTTTTAAGTTTTTTTTTAACAGCTTATGAAATGTGCAAAAATGCACACATCAAAAATCGGCTCCATCAGTCGCTAGATATTTTTATTCTTTATAATTTATTTTTTATTACATCTTTCTATAATATTCTCAAGTCGATAAAAATGAAAAATTAGTAAACATGTTTTTTTAATAAGTATCGTGATTACACGACAATTAAAAATGGTCTATTTTTAAATTAATTTTAAAATTTAATAAAAAATTTCCTATACAACCCCTTAAAAATCGGGCGTCCTCTCAATGTCGTTTGCATTTTTCACGAGGATTTTTGTTCTACAAAATAATCAATCATTTGATCTATTAAATATAATTTAAAATAAATGTAGTTAATTGCATTAAATTGTAATAATTTTGAGCAATAAAACGACTGAGATGTGCCTTTGTGTGCACACGTTTGACACTGCAGTGTACACAATTTATACAATAATAGAAAAAAAAAAAACCATAAATAACTATTATATATTATATAGGTAGGTACTGTTATATACTTTGGTCAGCCCTGCCCGAGCAACGTATACTATACGAATTATAATAATTAAATCCGTTTGGTATTGTCTTAAAAAAAAAAAACCTTTAATTGTAGGTTTTCATAGATAATAAACACTGGCACACGTACAGGAAAAAAAAAAATACGCCTAGTCCGTTGCTCATGAATCATAAAATATATGGTAGGTATATGAATATGAATGGTAACGGAGTTCTGTTTTGTATACAAA
Source organism: Pemphigus obesinymphae (assembly GCA_025469235.1). Classification (NCBI taxonomy): domain Eukaryota; kingdom Metazoa; phylum Arthropoda; class Insecta; order Hemiptera; family Aphididae; genus Pemphigus; species Pemphigus obesinymphae. Next base: position 14,218 of record JAIPRL010007113.1, read on the forward strand.
CAACTTGAATGGATTTGACAACTGCATATTGTAGGTCAAATCATAAATACAAATCTCGATTTCTCTGCTGATCGTATAATACCTCATATATTGTACATGTTATATACAAATAAACCCGAGGCAAAATGTTTGAAGGAATTCACAAATATAACTACTTTAATCACTACCTACATAGCTTATAATATTACATTACTCTAGTTGTCATAAAAATATAATAGGTATACAATATCATTGATTTTAACACATTATAGTTATTATATATTATATTATATTTATACCTAGTCAAAGATATTATTGAATAAATATTAAATTGCATTTTATGATGCGTTTTAAATTAAAAATTAAACTTTTAAAAAATAATAAATTTTAGTTTTTAATAAATTAAATTTTATCTATTGTCAATCATAACTTACAAACAATGGTATAAAATTTAAATACATATAATATAAATCTGGCTCTATAAATGTATATTTATTATTTTATTGATATAAATGTTTATATCTTGTATATATGAAGTGTAGTAAACATGTTAGGTAACTATAATTATTAATCAAATGACAATTTTAAATTTTTTATTTCTCATTATTGTTTTTCGTAGTTTTAAGTTCGACAATATTAATGTCTGCCGTACAAAGTTGTGCATCTTCAAGTTCAAATTCTAGTGGTTCATCGAAAAAAAGTGGGAAACCATTTATACCTGCCAAGAAAGTAGTCCTAAAAGACCAAATTGCCTCTTCTAAGTTTAAAGATGTCAAACCATTTGTACCTTCGTATATTAAAACTGAACCTAGGCCCACAATTCAATCTCTCATGTCCATGGAGTATGCAAAAATCTGGCAAGAGGAACACAAGTCATATGAGAAAAACGTGATCGAGGAAAAACTGATCAAGAAAAAACCATTAAAACGGCCTACCTTTCAACTGAAAAATTCTGTAATGTCAGCGACAAAAGATGCAATATTGCCTAGACGGAAGATAATACAATTTGAAACCAAAGAAGTGCCAAAAAATTCAAGCTCTATATTGCTCAAGAAAAAATCTGTTTGGAAATAAAATTATAGACTATACAGAAAGTTGGTTACTTAAACCATAAAAATAATGTAATTGTTATCTTATAACATTACTTAAATGTGTTTTAATTATAATTAATTTAAACTTCGTATAAAGAAAACTTATTAGTATTTATTATATTCTAAAGCTTTTGCATTATTTTTGAAAATATGCTTTTTTTGTGTACATATTACATTATATACTATAACATAAGTAAATACATTTACATAATCTGTAAGAATTAAATTGAGCACAGGATTTTTTTAACAAACGACACAAATTAGTTTCCAATTATAAAAAAAAAAAAAAAAAAATATCAAACAATAATTATTTGGATACAATGACAATTTCGTTTTTTGTATTCACATACATTTTTATATTTTAAACCAATATAATTATTAAAATTAAAATTAAAGAGTACAGAGTAATTGTATTTCGACTTGGTAAATTTGAATAGTATGAAAAAATTTGATCAAAAGTATCATATAATTTAGGTACAATTAGGTATAATATAATATAATATTGAACAATTTGATTTTTTTAATAACAATTAGTATTTTTATTCCTTCAAATTAAATTAAAAATATAGTTATAACATAAAAATTTACTTTGTTAATTATTTGAGAACATTAAAAGAATTATTCCATATTTGTTTAAAATATATAGTTCGATATAATACTATTATATATTATATATTATAGTATTTATTAGGTAGGTACTCTTTGTTAGCTACATATGAGTATAAATATAATTATCGTATATTTATGATTTATAATTTACATAATAATATACTGACTAAATACAATATTTTGCTATATGTTTCAAACATAATAACATCAGATACATAGATATTGTTTGTTACTATCAAGTGCCAAGGATACTTGGTATAAATTATTTAATATAAGATTTTTGGGTAATTTAATTGTAGGTATATTACAATTTTACATGTATAGGTGTTACAATAATGTTATTTTTTTCTATGAAATAAGTTATTTATACAGATTTATTTTCAGGTATTAAGCTTAAAAAATCAAAAACAGAAAACTGCTGTTAATGGAGGAATTCGCAAACAGTATATAAATACACTGTTGTCTCAAGACATGAATTCAAAAAATCAAAATAGTAAGTTAATGAATTTTTTTTTTAATATATATATAACTATATTATTACAGTGATATTTTAAAGAATTCTATACTTCAAATTTGAGAAAAAAAATTTAAAATGATTTATAACTGATTGTGTGTTGATAACATTTTTTTTTATTGTTATATAATATTAAAAATGTTGTTCAAAAATATGTTTTGTGCTGGAAAGAACCCTGAAAATTACAGTCACACTTAATATAATATATATGATATATATACAAACTTTTACTCGCACATTTTTACACAAATTTGGTAACAATTAATCTGTGCAATGTCAGCCGTTATTTTTTGGCTAACATTTCCAAATAGAATATAAAATACTTTTAATATACCTGCCATCAGCTCTAAAAAAAATGCTATTAGTGCATCTTGTGTGATGATTTCTTAGATATCTTAAGACATAACCGAATGCTTGAGGTATAATTATGAAAAGAAGATTTTTTTTTTTTTTTGATATATTCTGGACATCAAATGTTTTTATTCTCATTATTTCTTTAGAAAATTAAAACAAAATAATAGTGCAGTTAATTTAATGTAGTAGTAGAGTAGTTATCATATTTTATTCTTAAATTTAAATTTGTTGAATATTAAATAATACAATTTATTTAGTTGTAAACTTAAAAATAATCATACTCTTCATATATTGTAACTTAGTAAAATAATAATATATGTAATATAATTGATATTGTTGTGCTGTTAATTATTATTTATAATTTTTTTTTACTGGGACTTCGTTCATACCTACTAGTACCAATTCACAAACCATAAATACTATCTATACTACAAATTTAACTTGCAATGAAATATGATATAATTTATTACAGAGTAATTATTAAAATAATAATATACCTACTTACGCCTACCTACCTATAGTCTAGTATATAAAATCATATAAAATTAGACGAGTGTACAGCATCACTGATGTCAGTATTCTAAACTAGTAAAATTGCAGTCTAAAAATTATATTTTTTTATACTATTGATCATATATAAGAATTTTTTTTACAAAAAATGTCATTTAATTTTTTTGATATATAATAAAATTAAGTGTTGAAATATGGAACTTTTATATACATTTCTTTGTCGTGCGTAGTGGTTCAATGCATAATCTCACTGCCACATTAAAAAATCCCCGAGACTTCATGAATAATTATTATTTTTACATTCTGTTTTTACAATAAATTTTTTTATAGTTTTTAACTTATCAAATCCAAAATAAAATAAAGTAACATTTTTGGGTTATGGATATGTGCTGAAATAGAAATTGTTAAATAGAATCAATATTTTTTCCTTTCATAATTTTTAGGGTTTATTTTATTACATAAGAAATTTGGATTTTGGCATACCTACTTATAAATTATAATTTTTAGTATTTATTTTTAAATCATCGCCTGTGTTATACTTAGGTGACATATAGATAACATTTAAAAAGTAAAATGTATTTTTAATTCATGATTTTTTTTTTAGATTCAGTCTGCTCATGTCTTCCTTACTGTTGTGTTTGTAACAACAACAACAACAATAACAGTTTAGAGATTGGTCCAGACCCTACAACTGTTCATCTCCAACAACAACAACAACAGCATCCTACCAACCATCTCAACAACGTCGATGAAAATCAACAAGACTGGTCAACAAGTCTACAAAACTACCAATTATTACAGCAACAACCTGGACCCCCTGCAGCTATCCCTATGACATCTTCATCCACTGCTGCAGACTTTGGATCTTTTATCAGTGGACCTCTACAACAAACAGCGTCAACCGTTTATGGCCAACCACTGTCTACATGTGGCGCAGTTGCTGAAAATGTAGTATTCCAATTGACTGAACAACGACCTATTGCATCGCAGCAGCAAGATTCCACAGTCTCTGCTATCGTTCCATCTTCAAATTGTTCTTACCATAAGTATTCACCAACTACTGTGTTAGACTTGGGTAGTGGTACAATACACAAAAGTCCTTGTGGTAACGATAACAGCGGTTGGCAAAACTTTCAGGCTGCCTCTACCACAAACTACCATCTGCACAATCAATGCTACCAGCAGAATTGTAACTGTAATAACGCTAGTAGTTACCATCAGTATACTACGGCCATTAAGACTGAGGTTGACTGCTCTGGTGGTAATGGACAGGATTCATTGGATTTGGTCTACCCAATGGCTACACAAGAAGTTGACTACTATGCACAGATCTCTTCATCTTCACCATCGGTTGACACTGTCAAGACTCACACAATTGGTTTGGACGATGGTTCTATGGATTTTATTGGGAATGGTTCATTGCCTGATACTTCTTCAGTCGTTGATCTCATGGTTTTAGACTCAACCAAATTGTTAACCAATAACAATTTTTACATGGAGACTTATTGCGGCCCTGAAGCCAACGCAACAGCATTCAACGAATTCCAATTAAATGCTGCCGACATGCATTGGTCTCAGTCCATTAATCAGTGATATGATTATTAGTAATTAGGACATACAAATATGTATATAATTGAAAGTAATTTTTTCTTTGGTTGAGCGTGAGAGATTTTAGTGAAATTTTATAAATTGAAGATAAATAGTTTTAACTGTATATTTTAATTTTCTTCAGTTAATAGATGAATTTTTTTTTTTATTCAACATTGATAATTAATTTTCTTGCACATTTTATTGTTAAATGTATTCCTTTAACTAATATGGTATTATAACTACAGTATCTACATTAGTTAACTTGTAATGGTCTTTTTTATTAACTACAGTATCTACATTAGTTAACTTGTAATGGTCTTTTTTATTAAAGCCATCTATAATGAAAAGTAGAAATGTGAAGATTTTCATGATGAAATTAATTTAAGAAATTATTCGTTTGAAATAAGCATAATTTGCTATTCCTATATTTCTTTTTAACAGATAGTTTATGTGAAAGTTTTGTTAAATCTGTAAGTATGATAAATATATTACAATTAAAGTACACAAATTTGTTTTTTCAATATTTCAACTACGTGTATTGGTTGGTAAGTTCGTGGTTGACATAAGTTATTTAAAGCCAGCCGTCTTCTAATATATAACTTATAAGTGCGATATCGAAATAAGTACGAACAGTCCTTCTAAGTACCTATGTACCCGTTCATAAATTTTGTATTAGGAACATTAGCTTTAATAACTATTAATTTATAAATATCTACAGAGTGATAATTCAAAATTATTTTATATATTATCTAGAACTACACTTGAAAATTAATAAACAAAATGATCTGTAATTTAAATAATAGTACTTATAAAAATATTATGTATTGTAATAATATTGTTTTTATGTTATGATTATCTATTTTATAATATTGTTATATGACTGGTTAGTTATAAAGTTTGACTCGTGAGTAGAGTGTAAACCTATTTATACTATTGCAATACCCGCATATACATGTCAAACTCTAGAATTACTTTTAAAACACATTGTTCTAAGTTCTATATTTTATATTTATGCTTATTTTTAATTATAAAACAAACTGTAAATTGAATTCAATATTAATATTGAATGATTGTTAAATATGTACCAATATATACCACCTACATAGTATTATATATTTATTTAATTGCAATTCTTTTAATAAAATTATTTTGTCAAACTCATTTTTATGAGTATGTATTAATTTATAGAATTGTACTTAAATTTAAATCAAAATATTATTATTTTTTATTAAAATTGATATTAATTCTTAGAATGTGTGAATTTATTTATAGATAAAAAAAAATAATTAAAAAAATACAATTGAATGGAATGGTGTGTGTTCTATTTTGGGTAAAATATATTTTACATAGACTTCATCTATTTTAGCATAATTTTGAAAAATTAAGAACATTGAGTATTTCCTTAAATAAAAGTATTTTCATCTAAAAGGGTTAACAACTGGAATACTCAATAGGTAATTTGAGTAGGACAAGAAATACTTTCCTCTAGAATCAAAACAAGATATAGCCATATAGGTAAGTACTGTATATAAATTGTATTCTAGTTGCTTGCATAAATTAGATTAGAATAAATAATTTTATAGTTCAAAAAAACATTGTTTTGTAAAATTAGTAAGTAACTACTGGTTAGATATAAAATAGTATAAAAATATATCAAGAGGGATGCAACACATTCAATTTTTAAATGGTTATATCTATAGGCTATTCATTTTCTTGAAAATCTAATAATTCAAGAATATATTTTAAACGAGAATATAATATCTGTTTTCAATTTATTTTTATTTTATAAAAGTTATTGTAGTTTTAAAAAAGTAAAAAAAAAACTTTGTAAAACTAAAATAGGTACCTAATTTATTATATAAATTGTATAAATAATTCCGTCATTTCCATTTTTTTAACATTATGTAATCATCATATTTGTTTAAAAATACCACGGATATATATATATATCTGTGAAAAATACATAAAGCATATAACTTTTACCAAATACCAAATCTAAATTTTAGATGACAATACATTACTAATATCGCCGATATAGTGTCTCCCCTAAGAATCGTGGTGGTTGCTTATACGTGTATATAATGTTACCTATGTAATAGTTAATATTTGCATACGAAATTGTGTTTTAATATTACCTATATGGTAATAGTAAAATACTCGTGAGTACGTGAGTACGTGTTGCACGATTAATTTAATGTGGTTTTTCCCATTCATTTGTTTTTCAAATTATTATTTTGTATCATCATTGAAGTTTTGTAAGTCGTAATATCTGAACTAACCATAAAACTAAATTAATACTATTAATTATTAGGTACCTATATTATTTTATTCAAATATTACAGATGCATAATTTTTTAAAGTTTTTAGTTTTTACATGTTTACATTTGGAAATATTATTCTTTTTTCACAAACGTATTAATTATGACATTTATAATCTTATCAACAATTAAAATAATTCTTTGTTTTACATTTTTCTGACTTTCTAATATTTATTTGTCTATATTATTATTAAAAATATAAATAGTATATAATTGGTAATAGGCGTTTTAACTCTAATTTTAATATTGTTTTGCGTAGTGTAATCTTGAAATATTACCCATAAGTTAGACAAAGACAACGAATACGGGTAGATATCACGCCCCCGAGCATTGAAAATTCACAAATGTTTTTAAATTTTTTTTATATAATTTGCGTTTGTAGGTACTGGATAACAACGTTTTCGTTATGGATTATTATAGGTAAGTACCTACCTAAGTACTACACATATCTATAAGAAAGTAATACCACGATAGTAATAGTACAAAAAATAATTCAATGCATTTACGTAAGTATATTAACAAACAAACCAAAATCTTTACATCATAAATTATAATATAGGAATAAAATGTACAATACTATAATAGTATGTTATCGTAATAATAACCAACGCCGTAGTATAAAAACGTATAGGCAACCTTGTGGATTTCTAAGGGGTATGCGTCGCTTTGTTATCTACAGTTGTTTCAATAATGCACTTTCACGAAAGGTGTTTTAATTTTTTTTAAAAAGGAAGGCCTTTACTGTGCTTTCTCAAAAATGTTTGTGATTACTTAAATCAATAGGTATATTATAGCCAAATAATTATGTTTTAATACATAATTTTTCTTAGATTTTTTGAACTTCATATATTGCACCAATTGCAATGGCGTAACTAGAACTTCTAATACTCGTGGAAAAATAATCCAATGGGCCCTTAGTTTTACAAATTTAGGGGAAGGGTATACGAGGCACATGCAACTGCTCACAAAATGCATCCCTAGATCTGCCCCTGCTAATATAGACGATAAATAATTAAAAACATGTTCAGTATGCAATTATTTTTATGGTCACTTTTTATTAATTTTCGTTTTTTTTAATAATATAAACAAGGCAATAACGGAATTAAAATATTTAATTTATATTTAAAATAATAGGTATCCGGCCAGTTTTACAATAATGTCTTCTTTCTTTCTTTTGCTTCAGCAAATTTAAATCCTCGAAGTTAAATTTTCGTGCTATTTTACTGATTGAAAGTAATGCCAGGCCACTTAACGATCTTACGTCATTGTACTTCTTAAATATTTTAATACCTAATTATAGTAATAATATATGATAATAGTTTTTGGCTTTAAAAACGGCCGTTCCGTGTTTGCAGATGTAACAGGAATTGTTAAAAATAATAAAAGAACAGTACATACTTCTTGGAAACTTTCTGTTAGAATGAATGATTTTTTACCATTAAAAGCTGAGCAAGATCTCTTGTTGAAATACAATTTTTGGACAAGTTAAATGCTGATCAGTATAGGTACATAGTTGAACAAAATATATTTTTACAACTTTACGGTGTTTGTTTAAAAATTCTATAGAGAAATAGACCAACTTTTAGCAACCATATTTACTTCTTCCAAGAGATCATTAAAATAGCATTTCTATTCTTATTATATAATAATTCGCCAATATCGACGAGCTAACAGATAAAATAATCTATAAAATATGAGCGTGTGTCAGTCATTGTTCTAAATAGTGAATTGATTTTATTTTAAAGTAATTTAATTTTACAAAAATAAAATTTTTTTTAAAGATCATCGTATTTTTAAATTTTATAATGATGGTAATCTGTTTTTTTTTTTTGGATTTGCGACATTTCTTGATGGGCCCTCAGAGTTATGGGCCCGTGGCTCATTGGCCGTCATGACACTCTATCGGTACGCCAAAGTATTGCACCATTTGCAGCTCATCGAGGAAGCACATTAAAAATCATATTTGTAACTTCCTCTTAAAAGAAAGTCACACACCCTCCATTTTGAAGAAGTTCTGTATTCAGGTATGAATATTTTAAGGAAAATGAAAATTTAACAATCATAAAAAAAATAAAAATGTTTTAATATATTTTAAAAGTCTATAAATCTATAAATAGTCCCGTATCCGTACCACTTTTTATTGCCATGTAGAGAAGACAGGCTTAATATGACATACCATTTTTTAAACTTGACTTTTGAAAGTTAATATTATAAGCTAAAACTCGATACTTGAACTACATACTTATTTCTATCCCATACACAAATATATATGAAAAAATTAATTATATTTTCAAAAATCTTAAGTTTTTAAAAATCATGTACCTACTTACTATGTTATTTACCCTGAGGGGTCTGGTAAAATGACATATTTACTCTCATAAATTGTATTTTTCTCAAATTTACACAAATATTATTTATAATTTATTTAATTAAATTTTTTTTTTTAGTTATGTAAACAAATTAAATAATCTGTAATAATATTTAACAATAAATTTAGATCACTAATAATACAAAATTCATAAATGCTCTGCTAAAATGATGATCGTTTATTTTAATCAAAGGTAAAGGTACATTTTAACAATATTTAGTCTAAATTTCTGACCACAATTGTTATTTGGTTTTACGACTATACCTAATTTGATACCATATTGTTTCTAAAAAAATCTAAATTTAAATTTAAATAAACAATGGTAGCTATAATGTATAAATTATAACTGGTACAATGACATACCTATGTCATTTTTTCCGATATTATAAAAGTTTTTAAGACTATTTTCTCATATAATCAGAGTTGTAAAGTATTTGAATATTGGTATTCAAATACTTCTTTTCTTTCTTGTATTTAAATAGTAATCAAATAATTTTTTATTGTATTGTATACTGATTTATTTGAAATACTTTTACATTTTATAGGTATTTATGTTATATTATATTATTAAAAATCAAAAAAAAAAAATAATATAATTATATCATAAAATCAAATAATAATAATAAATATAATCAAATATGATTTATTTAATAGATCAAAGTTCAAAAATATGATGTGGTTATACAATATAGTGTGATTATAAGCATGATTAAGCAACAGTGCATCGATCGAAAAAATATTTAGCATAGGTTGTACTACTATAACAAAAAAAAAAAGAACATCTATATAACTGACAAACATTTTGAATAAATTATATTTTTGAAATTTAATAGTCATATACCTAATTATATTATTATATATACTTATATTAATAAAACTATTGAGGTTAAAAGGTTCAAGTATTTAGAGTTCATTGTACATTTGTACAGAAAGATGGGGGTTTCGAAGAGAATGTGAAACAAAGGATTAAGTGGATAAAAGCGTCAGGTGTTTTATGTGATAAAAGAATCCCTTTTCGGCAGCCCCTAAAATTATAGGTAGTACGACACACTTTGTGTAGTACGGAAATTGAAGTGTGTAGTACGAAATTTAAAAGTGTGTTATTCAAATTCACATAGTTATCCTTTTAGTATCTATAATATTAAT
>JAIPRL010007114.1:0-24694 GCA_025469235.1 Pemphigus obesinymphae
CGCAATGAATGTGTCTTTATTCCTTCTGATTTGCTTTTCTAATAGTATTCTTAGTGTTATTATTGCCTCTCTAGTACCTATACTTTTCCTAAACCCAAATTGGTCACTACCCAGGTTTTCGTCTATCATTTTGTCTATTCTGTTCTTGATTATTTGGGGGAATATTTTGGAGGTATGTGTGGTGAGATTTAGTGTTCTGTATTCTTCGCATTTTTGTGTTCCTTTTATATATCACATAATACAATTATCAAATAAATGTATGTCACATTTCCATGTTTAGAAAATTTGACCTAAATATAAAATATGATAATATTTATATTTATTTATATAATATTTCTAATATGTAATATATATTTATATATATATTACATATTAGACGCTACGTATTTAGAAAGATAATTATTATACATAGATATATACTATCGATTGAATACTATCGATTTTTATACCTAGCGGAAAAGCGAATCGGCCGAAAAGGGAAAGGTACGGTTTTGGCGGAAAAGGTGCCCGCCCCAAATAACATTTGGAATTATATTTCTTTTAAATAATGAATAAAAATCCACAAATATCTATTTTTTTTTTTAGTTTAATAATTAGTGTAACATTATCATATAGTATACGCATGTGTCTTGGAAATATAAATATTATAATATTTTTATTTTACTTCTTACCTACTAAATTAGAAAATAAATAAAAAAAAAAAAAAGATAGTCGAAGTTTGACATAACAAATAGGCAGGTATTATTATAATATATCATATAAATAAAGAAAACACAAATAGTATTTGTAACTGTATAGAATACGGCATTAAAAAAAAAAATGCATATCTTTAATAGTAGGTAGGTAGGTAGGTAGGTACCTACGTATAACATTGTAATAGGTATATAATGAACATAACCAGAGCTGGATTAGTTAGGCGATTTACCGAGAAGATCGCGATATTTGGGCAGATTAAGTAATGTGCAGCCAAAAATATAAGAGCCTACAGTGAAATCAGGAAGGTTCTTATTGGCCGACACACTAAAATATTTTTTAATGATGTCATTATTTTTTGGATTCTATTCTTAAATTTTAGCTAGCTTCCCTTTATGGGGCTAGACATACCTATATACATAACCTCTTACAGTATATCTTAATTGAATCCCCGGTTTATCGCGAAATTCTGCTTGTATTTTTTTTTTTTTTTTTTTGTGTGACGACATTTAGATACGATAAATTCCACTTCGAAAATCATCAACATTTCGTATAGTATTCAAGAAGCCTTCGACAAATATAGATACCTACACAACGTCAATTATTACTGTGTGAAAACCTTTGAAATATTTAGGTACGTTTAAAAAACAAAACAGAAATAACGTTAATATTATTGGGTATAGGTTAAAAATGTAAGGACCTATACAGGTCACCTAACCTTTATAGAACGATTCATATTTTGTGAGTTTTACCCACAATTACGTATAAAGATGAGATCCTATTTCGTTCACATTATTCTAGAATGGCGTCGCGAAAATTTAACTATATAGGTACCTACCTATATATCCTATATACCTATATATCTATACCTAAATTGTCACGTTAATTGAAATAGTGTGCTCTCGCAGAACAACCAATTTCAAAAATTATTAGGTAGGTACCCACTACCCATACATACATTTTTTAATTAATTTTTGTTCTTTTTCGTTGTTTTAAATGTATCATCAATTACTATATGTCATGTGCGATGTGCGTTGCGGACAAAATCAAATCTTGCGGCACGTGTGATTTTAATACACTTACGCACCTATGAGTTATATTATGATTTAGGACATCTACTTATACTATTTACTGAACATAACCAGTGGCGCAAATAGCTCTATAAAATCTTGGGCCGGGACTAATAAAAAAACGTAAATAAACAAAAAAAAATTAGATTTAGGAGCTATGAATAATTTTAGGGAGCTAAGTCCTCAAAGTCCCCCCTAGTTGCGCTTATGATTATAACTTTACAATAAAATTACTTATAATAGAATAGTGTTATCTTTTGTGAAACAAAAATTACAAAAACTTGAAATTTGTAGACTACCTATAGTAAATATAAATTTACAACCGATATATTTTTTTTTGAAACTGTCCCCTGGGCTTCAGGGCTTAAAAACGTTATTCATACGTTTAACTATGGTAATTTGATTGTCATAACTCATAACCAATAAACAAAAAATAAAATACAAAACAATATAATAAATATATACCTAATATTTAAAATATCACTAAACAAAATGTATTATTAAACATAATATTATGTGTTAAACCAATATATAACGATTAAATTTAATAATAACGTTGAAAAATAAAATGTTTTTCGTTTTGAAATATAGATGTAAAATTTAATTTTTTTATATTACTAAATATTCGTAGAAATGATGTATAGACTAGTTATACCTATATTGTTATTTTCAACAATATTTTGTAATGATTTATCGATGTATTTATACATTTCACCTCTATCAAGAAGTTTATTTTCGTATAATCGCAGAACATAATAATTATTTATTAAAACGGTATCGTATATCATTATATGTTTATTTATATTTTTTGTTTTTTTAACCGTCTAAAAATGCATCATTTAAAGCTTAATATGAATCAGAACAATATGAATATACAAAAAAGTCAAAATCGAAAAAAACTGACATAGAACCTTTTTACTTTAGATCCGCGATTTGTAATTTTATGGTGCATATATTTTTTATAACGCATATTTTCGTTTTTATCGTATATTTTCACGTAGGTATTCTCATTTCTATCTGTATAAAAGTGTGTAAAATATTGTTTTTGAATAGGTACCTCCTACCTACTATAAATATTTAAAAATCACAAGTAACAATATTTTCCAGTGTATAATAAAACAGGCGGCCGTCCCGATGAGGGGGGGAGGTGTCTTAATAAAATTAAGTTCAGTCGGAAAATAGTAAAATATGTCGTTGGCCTTTTTTTTTTTTTGCTTATTCACGTTTTGAGTGAATTTTTTTGAAATTTTATTGGGAAATTATGCAGCAAGAAAGTATTTTTTGGAACTTTAAGTCAGCAAAATGGGGATTATCTTTTTTTTTTTGTACTTATTTTATGTTTTGAAGAAAAGTATTATATTATTTTTTCCAAATTTTCATTCCCCCCCCCCCAAAAAAAAAATCTTTCTTCGAGACCGCTCTGATAATAAAGTAGATATTATCCATCAAGAAAATTAAAATTGCATATTTTTAACTTTTTAACGGTTTTTACATATTTTAATACATATTTTGTAGCATATAATAATATTTTTAAATGCATGTTTTGAGGGTTTTTTATGCATATAAATCCGTTCCCTAATGATGAGTAACTTGTACATGATAATGAACAGGGACGTATTAAGGGAGCAAAGGGTTGCATTTGCCCCGAACGGTAATATTTAGGGGGCGGCATGGTAAGGGGCGCAGTAATATCAAAGGTACAACTTTAACGATTTTATATGCAAAATAATTATTTTTAATAAGAAGAGTATTTACCTAGCTACTATTTATTATTACCTAATATTGAAGATATTATAATATAGATAGATAAATTAAAAAAGTTTCCCCGGCAAAAGAAAACTGTTATCTATAGGAAATTAATAGGTATTTGCAGGGATGTAGTGGAGAGTATACCCATTTTTAAATTTTTTCGTTAGTGCGTATAGCCAAACTTTTTTATTTGATACACGAGTATACTATCGTATACCTACGTATACTCACTACTTAGGCCCATTTTTATTTATGGTCTATTGACAAATTCACATTTCACAGTACCTACCTAATCATTTAAAAAATATTTACCTAGTTTTATTTATATTATTTTTTCTTTAGCGGTATTATATGTTCTTTGGTAGACTTAGTTTTTTAGTTTAGACTTAGTTCTTAGGTAGCTGGTATCTTCATGAATATTGTATGATTATTGTAAATTATTATTTACTCTATTCACTTTGGGAATGGTACCGCGAGTGGCGATGAATTTTACATATTCATATTATTGTACCATTTGTACCTACATATTTTACAAACATAAATAATAATATATATTTGATCACACGCTAAAATATGATGAATTACATGTATCCGGGAGGATCAATTCAAAATAACTTAACCTAACTTTCAATATAATTATTAGGTACATATGACATAGGTATGTACCTATCCATTTTCAAAAAAATTAAATGCTTATAGACCGTGTGTTGTATGTCTACACCGTACACATAGTCAATTTTTAATTTATACAAATTAACATTAGGTACTCACATATACTTATATTTTTATGCAACTCTTCCCACTACATCATAATGACTAATTGAGTATTTAAGTACCTAATATAAAACATGTAGGTATCATATAATTATTATTTTTGATGTAAAGTATTTAAAAAAATATATTACCTTTCTTAAGAGGACGCTACTTATACGTTTGTTGTCTCTGTCTTACATATGCATAACAAACCAAATCTACATACCGCATTCTTACTACAGTTTATTTATAATTAATATTAGAGTCAATTTACTTATTATTAAATTTGTAGAGGAGAACATAAACTATGCTTTAGCTTGGAGTTTTTTTTTTTTTTATTTAATTTTTAAAACTATTTATACACATTCAAAAAATAAAAATGAGTTATTTAACTTATAACTTGTTTAAAAATACGAATATAAAAAAAAATCTCCACTTTAGAGCATAGTTTTGCTAGCTATGTTTATAGCTATGTTTTCCTCTAAGAGTTTGATAATAGGTATAAATTTACATTTATATTAATTAATAATTATAAATAAACTGTAGTAAGAATACGGTACGTATATTTGCTATATGTCAGAGAAAATACACGTGTGGGCAGCGTTCTCATAATACTTACCACCAAAAGATTCATTGATCAATTTATTTATAAATTATATTAAAAACAATATTACAGATAATGTAATATAAAATTATATATTCATGGGACTACTGGGTAATTCTTTTAAAGTTATCCACTTATTTTCTGAGCCAATATTACTTGTATGTATCTAGATATTAACTATTAGTATATTTTTTAATTTAATAGTTCCATATTTTTGTGATAAAAAAATGTATATTCCTATTATTCTTATCCCTTATCTATTATCAAAACTTGTTTGTTATTCTGGTCAAGGCTAAAAACATTCTTGTTTTAAAATGTTATTTAAATTTTGCGCTATAACATTTTCCATTATAATACGTTATTGATCTTGATTGTTATAACGTTAGAAATATAACGTTTTCAAGTCCTGTTCCTATCTTCCTGTTACAATTAGCCTAAAAACGTTCGGGGGGGGGGGAGTGCTTCAACTCCACCATATAATATATAATTTTTATTAATAGGTATGTTTTAATAATTAATTCTAAAAAAATAGGAGGCTTGAAATAATTTAGAGGACCACCTCCCCCCCCCAAAAAAAATATGCGCCACTGGGTAGGGTAAAATCTCTCAAGCTTCAGCGTATATACCCACTAAAACGACTACATCACTAGGTATTTGTAAACCTTGTCAACCGTCTTCATTTCAAATATTTTAGTGATCTATACCAATTGGTATAAATTTATATTAAATAGCTTATGAACTTTGAACAATTTTCTACTGCACAATTAATTGTATTTTAAAAAATATTAGAATTATTTATAAATATAAAATTTTAAATGACGTTTTGTTTTACGTTTATGATATTTCCTATATCTAAAATCCATTATTTAAATTTAAATTTATTTTACCATCTTTGATAACTTGGTAATTTTTTTTCTTACAAATTATGTGCTATTATTAAATGCTAATTTTCTTTAATGTTTCCATACGGCTGCAACATTTGACTGGTCCTGTAAATAATTAATAATAATATTTTCAATTTCATTTATCTGCAATTTTCCATTTATATTTAGTATACGCAAATTGTAAATCAGGGGCGTAATTTATTGTGTATATTATTGTAATCAGGGATGCACGGAAAAAATAATTTGGCTATAGTGTATTGTTGGAAATATACCTATAGGTTGGGCCAAAAAAGCAATTTGTAATTAATTATAGGTAACTTAAATGTAGGTTTAGGTACATTAAAAACTATCAATGGAAACATGTATAGGAATAACAAATCTAAAAATAATATATAATAAATAGGTTGGTATAATTTTATTGGCAATATTTGTTAATTTATAAATAATATACATAAGTCAATCAATCAGGCAATTTGAATAAATAAACGCCCACAATATATAGAGTAGGTACATTTTAATCCAACAAAACAATAAAATTAGGAATACTAAAAATATATTGTTAATTTACTCTTGTTATACTAATCATTTTTTGTTTGGAACAACTAAAAATTATGGTTACTTAATCTTGTCTAAATATTAAACATAATAATATGCCCCGAGGAAGACGTAGTGGGTGAGCCACCCCCCTACCCCACCACAGTCCACAACTACCACCAACTTAGAAAGCAGTCGGCAAAATTGGTAAATTTAAGTTCAGTCGGTAATTGTAGAAAAAGTTGATGCCCTTTTTTTTTGCTTATTTACTCACGTCTTTGAAGTATTTTGGAATTTTAAGTCGGCAAACTACAAATTATTAGGATTGTAGTAGTCAAAATGAGAAAAAAGTTGATATTACCTTTTTTTTTATTGCCTATTTTATGTTTTGAAGAAAATTATTCTATATTTTTTTCTACATTTTTACTCCTCCCCCCACCAAAAAAAAAAAAAAAATCTTTCTTCGGGATGGCCCTGTTCCGCTTAACATAATATAATGTTGCAATTACTATAATAGTATTATCCATATAGACAAGGGTGTACATAATTTATTTTTATTTATATAATTATAACCATCCCACACAGCATTCTGAATATATTAACATTTTCACAATATTTGTATAAGGTTTTCCGGAAAATATTGTATTTAAAGTATTTTCTTAATATTTTAAAAACATTTGGACATCAAATATTTGAATACAAATATAACCGAAATATATTGAGAAGCGTTTATAGAAACCGTTAAATATTGTATATAACTTTATGTTCTACAAATATTATGACTCTTAATAATATTACTCAACATTAGGACTACCCAAGGAAAAATTACATAATAAGCATATACCTATATGAGTTAAATTACTTTTTGCTAATTTTATTATGACTACCATACCATTAATTCGCTCACCTATTACAGTATTATACATAATATCTATTTTCTCAACGAGTGCTCATTTATCTATTTATACGTAGGCGTAAACTGGGGGAGCGAGAGGGCACGGCCGCCCGTCTTGTAAAATTTGAAAAGATCATGCCCTTGATATTTTGGAAATTAAATTTAAAAATTTGTATTGTTTATATATATTTGTGATTTAAATGAAAATTATTATAGGTATACCTAAATCAGAATTAAAAAGTAGTTACAACCAACTTTGCTCAGAATTGTCTTTACAATTTTAATTGAATATTTCAAATAAGTCCTATATCATCAGATAATTGCTATAGGTTAGGTTAGGTTAGGTTTTGTAGTTTGCCAATTGATACATGTGTGATCTTTTTTTTGCATATTTACAGTTTAATAAAAGAAGAATTTTAGGGAAATGAGTTTTGCATTCGGCCAAATTGTTAAACCTATCATTTTTTTTTTAATCCCCTGCATAGGGCATACCTACACATATAGATATATACCTGTACCTATATTTTTTATATGTTGACCCAATTAAAATATTATTCTTATTAAGAATTTAAAATGAATTATGACACTCTTGATGCAAATATGGGGTATTGTGAAAACGTAATAATTCAGTGGCGTCATCTAAAGAGAGCTATTGCACTATTTGCACTATTTAATTTTTAATGGGCTAATCGTTGGAAATATTAATGTCAAATTAGTCGTTTCGTTGTTAAAATTTAGAAGAAAGTTAATGATCTTTTTTTTTACTTATTTACGTTTTCATGGAAGTATTTCATACAAGAAAAATAAATAGCAAAAACCATAGGAAGAATAAACATTTATTCTTTCATATTTGTAAAGGGACTGGTTAAAATTTAGTTCTCGTCTATTAGCAAACCTGAAATGATGCCACTGTAATAATCATGCAATGATATTACACTTGTTTGAGTAGGCGTATATAAAAATTAAAATTAAAACTCATAATTTTAAAACGGGCAGTAATATTGATATCGCTCAGAATCTAATATATTTTTTACAAATATTTTAATAATATATTTATTATTACTTTTAAAGTAATTGGCTCTGTTTGTGTGTGTTGTGTTCTTTGGAAACGTGTCGAAGTTTGTACAGCATCTGATAGCATATATTTAGCTGCATGTTCAATAATCTGAAATTAATGATTAAACAGGAATTACTAATTGTATAAAAAAATAATATACATTTTTTCGAAACATTTAACTATATAAGACCTGAGGTGCCATATGTGTATTTTTGATGTATAAAATAGGTGTATTTTTTTGTTTAAAATATTCCCCTTTTTCATTGAATAATACCACGTAAAACTACAGACGTTTCAGACAAATATGAGTAGATATATGACTGATAATTAATATTGAAATGTAAATATAAAATATTCTCCGATTTTTGTCAAAGATTATCGTTTAGTATTAAATAGTACAAAATACAATGCTTTTGACTTTTCGTAAAATTATAAGCTAATCAGTGCGTTTTGAAAAAATAAAGGAATATGCTGTATAGTGACTACTGACGATTGACATATAGTAGTAGAACAATAATAATAATCCCACTATTACTGCTTTAATTAACTGATATATGCAAAGATGTTTTTTTAATTTTATTTTCAGTTTTCATGTCTGTACCAAAAGTTTTAGTAAAAGGAGTGATCCAAACTTTTCATTCCTACTCACTTTCGGGTAGAAAATTTGATATATTTGAGACTAAAAGAAGTCATTTTTCGATTTTTCCAATAGTTATTTAAGGCATATACGGTTAAAATGTGATTTTATTAAAATTGATTATGGTTATTTCTTCTTAATTCTGTAAATATTGATCCTAGAGACTTGAAATTTACCCAAAAAATGCATTTTAATACACAATTAATGTAAAACAAATATTGGACTATTTATACGTAGTATTTTTAAAATTTGAAACGTTTAAGCCATAAATATGTTATATAATGTAACTTTCATTTCAAATTCAATATACTTGTAATTATAATTCACCATACAGTCCGAGGACCAATGGAACGATTGACGCCCAGTCAATGGGGAATCAAAATAGGCCTTGACTTACAAAAAATCATAAAGTTTTGAAACTTGGGAAAATTTTTTGTCTTAGGGCACTGATTAGCCAAAAAAAAAGTCGCCACCGATATGAGATCCAGAACAAAGGCTTTTTCGAGGTCAAAGGTAAAAAAGAAACCTTTGAGTGATTATCTCGTTTTCTATTCGTCATACGATAAAAAGTTTAGAAAAAAAGTTATAGAGAAAGGAATTTCCTATAAAATTATGTATTTTTTATATACAAACAACTGTTTGAACCATTTTACGACTTTTGATATTTCAACCCATAAAAAATACACAATAATATAGGCTCATTAATGACCCTGGTATAGCGTGGGAGAGATGAAATTTTATTTAAAAAAGGCTAAGCAATGAGCGAAAAAATTATCAGAGGATATGCCTTGATAATAAAAAAAAATTTCCGCCCACCACCCATTTATAAATTTATGGGGAGGTTAATCCCCCCCCCAAAACCGGGTTTTTCTAAAAATATCAATAAATATTATACTTATGACAAAAAGTTTCAAATAAAAATTTTTTATCGTGTAATTGTCTAAAAGTTTTATTATTATACATTTTTATCTAGATGCAAAGATTAGGCTGTGAAACGAGCCTTAAATCACCCTCTTTGCAAAACAATTAAGCTTTTTTTCTATTATTTACCCTCCTTTATTGGAAATGCGTCAATAGAGTTTTTTTAAAGTATTTTTAAGTAGCCGAAAAATTTTACTCTATAGATATATACATCAAAACTTTACAAAAAGGTTATTTGTATTGTGTATAAACAACTGTTCACACAAAAAATGGTTAAAATGAGTCTGTAAAAAAAAAAGGGCCTTTGAGTAGATATCTCGCTTTTTATTGGTCATGCGATAAAAATTTTCAAATAAAAATTGTAGAAAAGAAAATTCTCTATAAAAAAAATGTATTGTGTATGTACGAATAACCTTAATCGTGGTACACGGCTTTTAATAAAGCCGTTTTTAAAAGAGATTTTATAACAAGAAAAATAATGCATAATTTGACTTAGAATCCAAGCAAATATTATTTTTTTGTGATTTTTTTGATAGAAACGTTACCTCAATACCTATATATTTGACGTGCAAGGAAGAAATTTTCTTATTTTAGTTATTTTGGTGCCTTTAGAGACATTTTCAATTTTTGTTTTTTTCTGTGCACGTTCATAGTAGGTACAGTCAATTTGAGATCCCAATCGTGAAACCACGATTATAAATTATATAATATAGTTCTTTATAATCGTGAACCACATAATATTTTTATACTGATATTATCTTAAATAAACTGCCCACATTTTTCACAAAATCTCGTTTTACATGGTTTTTGAAACTATTTCTAAAAACTCAAATCAAATTCCGCAACTAACACATCTATATCGTACCGACCACGGTGGCATGGCATCTAGTGTTGAGCTTGTGTTTTGTCCTTCGCTGCATAATTCATCGATTAATCAACTGGACATCGTCATGTCATCCACGTCACATTTCAATTTTTTTTTACTTACTTAAATACTTTTTAAAAGTACCTATTCTTTACAACACTGAGTATGTACCTATACTACCTATACCAGTTGAAACCAATTTTCTACCTAAAAACTGTAGTTTACTCTTAGACTCCTCAACAAAAATTGTATGGGTAAAGGATTACAGACATAAAAAAAATATCATTAGAAAACCAATAGCTAAAATATCTAAAATAAGACATGGAATCGCAAAACCCTTTTTAAGCACTGCTATATAAATTATAGATATATTTTTTATACAAACCTTAATGTCTTGAATATCTGAGTTATTTTTAATATTAGGTGGTGTCAGGGTTGGTAATTCTAAAAGAGTGATGGTCTCTGTTTCACACAATGCAGCTTTGAAATACTTAAAATCTTGTGTTTTAAACGGCTGGTTTTGATTTTTAACAACTTTCAATGTTTCAATTTCTGAGTTATATATGAAAAAAAAACCTAATATTAATATCTACTCTGAAAACTGTAGGTAAATTAACTATCACATAATACAAAAATGTACATTTTTCAATTGTATGCACATTGAATAAACAACAATCAAAAAACATGTACATTGTACATTATAAATAAGGTTAATAATAGGCATTCAGCAGTCATTATAGCCATATATAAAAATAGTTTTGCAGATTATATACATACCTAGTAGTTAGAATAACTTTAAACTAGTTTATAATGATAGTATATAATTCTACCTAATACTTACATAAGAGATATTCGAGTATTTCGAGTTTCAACTGTATACCTACTCACAAATAAATTATTAAAATTATTTTGGTACAACTTTTTATTTTTTGTAAACTTCAAAAAATACAATTAGGTACATACTAATTAAAAACAAACATATTAAATAACAAGTATAATGTTAATACATACCTATATATATATATATGTATGTACCTATTGCTATAGTATAAGTTTTAGCAGAAAAATATTCGTAAAAGATTTAGTAAGAATATCTACCTAACCATTAAAAGAAGTTTTTCATTAGGTATGTATTTAGACTTCTAGAACCAGGTAGATACCTTTATCTATTTTTTATATAGATATTTAGGTACATAGATATGTACCTAAATATCTAAATATTTTCGTTTTTAAACTCTAAAAATAATATAAATAGGTATGCATAAAAAAAATTTAAAAATAAGTAGGCTAGTTCATAATTTCTACAAACGACTTCATACATAATTAAGTTATCTTGTAGGTTTTTAAATTGAAAGGAATTGCAAATTAATTATATCAATTATATATATATATATATATATATATATATTATAATTACATAATATTATACATAATACCAAGAGATATTTTGGTAAATAACACCGGTGAATATGCGGAAGGGAGTTCAGGTTCAAACTTCCACCTTACGAATTATGGTTTTATATATTTCAAGACAAAATATTTTGATTCCATGTCTAATAAAAAAGTTAATTTACCACTCTTCCCCTGACGAAATCCTAAATCATAGACACTAAATTGTTTATACCTACACGTTCTTCGTTCTTCGGAACAGGTTTAACAGAAACATTTTGAAAAAAAATCCGTAGCCGTAAAGAGAAGCAATCAGTAAAAAATTCTTTCAACCTACAATTTTTTTTTTTATTGATTTTCCGATTACCGCAGATATAAATTAATTGTAGTAATAATACGTGAATTACGTATACTTAGGTAAGGATTACTTTTAGCTTATGAAAATAGTAACAATTTACCTACTGCTTAATTAATAATTTAGAAAATTTCTTAGCGGGCGTCTATGTCATTCTACGAACATTTAAACTTTTTATGATCAGTTGAATAATAATTGAAACAAATTTATACAACTAAACTCACTCAATAATTCATTTTAAAAGAAAATGTTTAATTGTTTTGAAAGAGAAAAACCCTTAGATAATTGTGCCTCATCAGATATTTTTAAAATAAAATGTTTTGTGATATCTACTCGCTAAAATGTTTTTAACCACGGTATATAATCACTATAGGTATTATATACCGTGGGTATAACTCACCTAAATTACGTGGTAAAATTTGCACAACAATACGATATTTTATCGGATTCTTAGAAGACAATTTTTGATCGGATGACAGATTTTACTCGTTTATATACATATCTATATTGTTTTAATTTCAGTCCCAGAAAAAAATAATACATTTGAAATGTATTTTCACGAAAAAAAAAAACCAAAGAATACATTGAAATATTACAATACATACAGTGATTGAATTAGAAAAAAATAATAAGTATGGACTCTGGGCTTAGTTAAAAAATCAGCGTTCCGGTACATATTAGAGAAAAAGTAAGTCATGAAGGACTTCGTGCCCAACACCCCTTATCCAACACTTCTCGGCCCCAGAAAATTAAAAAAAAAATTAGATTATTATATAATATGAATAGAGTATAAAAAAACCAACATTTTTTTTACATAAACGTTTTGGATTACATATTTTCGAGAAAGCATAATTAAGGCATTCCTATTTATAAGAATTGAACATAATTTATTCTTTTTAAATGAATTATCGAGGAAGCTGTAATTGTATACCGAAATGTAGTTTTAATATAATTTTCCAATACATTTTTTTATAAATTATTGATGTGGATAAAAAAATTTGAAAATTGTATTTTGTTAATTACACGTCAACACGGCAGGCAATTAATCAATGCTACTGTGTACAATTAAAGTGTACATTTTAGCACAGATTTTTGTTCACTTAAAAGAATTACCTACTGGGAAGATCAAAAATTGACTTATTTAAAATAAAACACTACAATAAATATTAGAAAGCTTAAATTCCTTTAACCGAAACTAAAATGCGAAATAAAAAACGACTATACGACAACAGAAAATCCAAAACATAATGATGAGTGGTAAAAGTAAAACGCAAATCGTTATTTCACTAATAAAATTAAATGGGAACAACTAGGTGGGTACCTACCTATATCTACATAATAACGAAAATTTATCGGTGTCACATTGATTTCGCCAAGAATTCACCATTCTTTTAGGTTGTAGCCATTCATGGATAATGAAAATTATTTATTACTTATATGATACCAATATGATTTAATAAGATATACCTACTAGTCAAAATTGTATATCGTGATTTTTATCTAAAACCTATTATGTGATATGTTATTTATTTAAAAATAACATTCGTTTCGTAATTTCATTATTTTTCCAAAGAAAATTGAAATTTTTAAAAATTTTAAATTTTAATTAAAACTGATGCTGCGTTCATTACATTTCATGATAAATAAATATGTACGCTGTTAAACATGAAAAAAATGAAGAGTATAGTTCCGTCCCCTGCGTCCCTGCCCAAATCCACCACTGAACCTATACCTATACCTAATATATAGGTACTTAGGCGCTAGGCATATCATCCTGTAGTCTATAATATACTCTCTAATATAGGTACCTAAGTACATCCTTGATTGTATCTAATATACATATTACATATACCTACTTACCACTTTCTAAATCTGCACATATTTTCTCAATTTTGTCCTCATCAAAATGAAATATTTGTTGCGATTTTTGTGTTTCCACAGATTTATGCTTATCCATTTTGTTATAATATACATATATTTATACTTATGCCATACCTGTATTTAACTATTATACGAAATTGCGATTTATTCACTATAATTTGAACAAATAAAAAAATACTGTTATCTTTGTTATTACATACCTATATCGATTTAACAAACAAAATACACAAACGCAAGTATAACAACAATATAATGATATGATCAATGATGACAAGGGCGTATTATAATAGTAAGTACCTATATGTTATAGGCGTGACTACGATGACTGCAGTCTGTAGAGCAAGCTTCAGCCACCCCCCCCCCTGAAACTTTGAAAAAATATAATTGTTTATAAAATATATAAATAGTTTTCTAATTTATTGCCCATATTTTATTATTGTATTTATGTTATAAAAAATGAGTATTTAATAATTTAAAAATGTACTTTAGATTCTGAGCGTGGCGAGGAATGTATTGGCTTTGCAATATGATGACTTGTAATTTTATATAGGTAATTAATATTTATACATTGTTTCTGGTATATAGAAGTTTCTGATAAGAAATTCGATCTAGTTGGTACTTTATAGAGATCATTTTTGATTTTTTAAGTAGTTTTCAAAAGCGTAAAGGAAAAATTTCAAAAATGATCGAAAATCATTATAAAATGGTAAATAAAAAGATAGCTTTCCGTCGCTTTTATTGGCATCAAAAATTATACTTTCGGACTTCGGTGTGATAAAAAAAATAAATAATAGTATTATATTATTATAAACTCGTAGGTACTATTTATACTATTACTAATAATAAATACGCACAATAACTTACCGTGGCAACATTTAGTGGGAGGGGAGGTTATATATTATAACTATAATATTAATTATTAATATAGTTAATATAAAAATAGGGGGCTTGAGATGATTTATGGATAGGGTTAATAGAGCGTTCAAAATTAGGACAAACATGTGTAATTATGTTGTATGAAAACCAAAAATAAAACAATACGAATGACTCTCCTCCAGAATGAGAAAGCCGTTCTACATTGGATAGTTACCCATCCGATTGGATTGATTGACCAGTTTGGTAATTTTTCAAGTTTTTTTTTGTCTAGGCAATTTTAAGTAATTTTTATAAATATAAAAATATAACAATTTAAAAGTAAGTAATTTAAAATCTACCACATTTTATTTATTGTAATCATATATGATATTTATTAAAGGATAATATTTTGGAGTGAACCCCATTTTTGTTTTTAATTTATTAATTTTAAAAAAGTTATTGTAGTTTTAAAAAATTAACTTTTGGTTTTTTGTTTTGCGTAAACATGTTTTTCTTCTGGAAATCGTCGGTGTAGCGTTTTATTAATTGTATTAAGAATGCGCCATATTACATGGGATACGAATTTATCACCAAATAGATATATTTAAGTAGTAGGTACCAACAATTATTTATTGGTTTTTAAAATAAGAACAAATTAAGGTAGGTCTTCCGGTTACCCGTAAGTCAACATTTTGAAATGAAACCAATTAAATTTTTTTGTAACTTATTATTGTAATGATTTATAACCATAATTTTGATATTTAAAACCTAAAGACGGATACACACTTGAGTATTTCGGATTTCTGACGAACACCAAATGAATGTTTATGTTCGTGTTACGTTACGATGTTATTTTACAGCGGTACACACCAGAGAACACGAACACTATTCCGAATGATTGATCCATCAGTTTTTCAACGAACGTTCGAATGAATAATGTATCTATACACACGTGTGAAATCAAAATGCTCAATTTAAAAGTGCGGCTTTCATTTTGATGTATTATATTATAAATAAAAATAAAATAATTTTTAAAGAAATCTTTGGGTATCCAATAAATGTATTTGTCATTTACAATAATGATTTTATAAATGTGGTCAGAGTTTTTTGGTAATCAAAATTCGATGAACTTTATTCATATTAGGCCGTGATTTTTATAGGTAGGTACCTACTTTTATCATTTATTACCAAACTAAGGAATAATCAATTTTAAAATTTATCAATTAAACCTTAAAAGTATAAGTACCAAAATAATGTTTTAATATATTATATTTACAACCTCATTACCTACAGTATAGTCTGTCAAAGACTGTTAACCTTTTCGTCGGGTATACATATGCCTAAATATTAAACTTAAAATATTCTTAATTATCATATAAATATTTAAAAATAATTTATAAATACGGTAATGCAGTAAAAATAAAATGGTAAGGTGATATTTTGTTCCGGGGATCTTTTGTTCCATGGGGATATTTTGTTAATTTTTAGGGATATTTTGTTCTTTTTTGAGGACATTTTGATCCTATGAAAATTTGTATGGGGATATAAAATTCCAAAACAGAACAAAAAATCCCCGGGAACATTTTTATCCTGTCTGGGCCTTTTTTTATCCCATCGCGGATATTTTGTTCCGTTTTGAAATTTCGTGTTAATTTATTGGTTTTATTTGAAAAGGAACAAAAAAATCCCCAAAACGGAACAAAATATCCCATTCCCATAAATACCACCATTTACTGTACAGTTTATATTGTATTACTCTTAGAAAATCAAGAAAAATATAGAAATAGAAAAATATGTAATGTTTTTTTTTATTCATGCTAAATAATAACATGTTTCCAAGTGATGCAAAATATTTTCTAAAAATAACAAAGTTGAGTGCATTATTTTCAATAGCTATTGACGAGTTAAGTGCGATGTAAATAACAAGTTTATTCAAAAAACCGTAAAAAAAAACATTTAGGTATAAATAAAAATTTATAAATTTAGTTTTTGTATTTTACGTGCGAAATAACTAAAAACAATATTTTTACAAGATGCATTTTTTCTAGAGAATAATATTTTCTTTATTTTCCTATGTCTTGTGTTTTTTTTTATTTTCGTTAAGTTTAACATTAGTGTGTAATATAGTAATATTTATAGGAAACCCATAAAAATCACTTTTTTATAAATGTAAACTCTCTTTTGACACGAGTTAGAGTTGAAATATATTTCCAAATTTTTGATTAGGGTCATTTTTTTTTTTTTTTGAGACAATGAACAAAGTTTAGGTGCGTTCGAATAAAATACAAAAAAAAAAGTCCTCCGAATGTAAGAACCATCATAATGTAAACACGTCTGTTACAGTAACACTGCAAATTCGCAACGAGCAACTGATTCACCGTAGGTACACACTGGCGGCATAATGTAACATTCCTTTGACGTTCATCAAAAAGCCGACAATCCGTGGAGCGACCATATCACGAACGTACACATCTGAGCGTTACGTTACGATATGTTACATTACGCCATAAGTGTGTAAGTAGCTTAAGCCATGACCAGAAAATCCAATTTCGAGCGAGTTTGGGTGCTGGAACGACGTCGTCCCTGCACCCGCGAAAAGTTAAATAATCGTCCTATCGACTTCGGACCGATATAGTTTTTATGCAATTTATTTATAACCGCAATTTTGAATTTTGTGTTTTAAAATTTACTGGCATATTCAATAATATTGTCATTTCTTAAAACAAAATAAAAAAAAAAAAAAGGTAACTATAAAAATGTAATAAACGGTAGGTATAAATATAATAATAATAATTGTGTTTAAAG
Organism: Pemphigus obesinymphae; assembly: GCA_025469235.1. Lineage (NCBI taxonomy): Eukaryota > Metazoa > Arthropoda > Insecta > Hemiptera > Aphididae > Pemphigus > Pemphigus obesinymphae. Next base: position 17,948 of record JAIPRL010007114.1, read on the forward strand.
TCTAAAAGGTTGGCGAGTAAATAAAGTATACAAAAATATTTAAGTAATAATAATTATTGTCATTTTTGTATTACAAATGGTATGAAATACCTATATTACAATGTATAAATTAATATTTCTATGTTTATTATTTTTTGGCCACTCGCTCTGTACATTGTTTGTCCTTTAGATTGTCATGTTCCCATATCCCATTAGGTCTTAACACATAGGCTGTAATGACCTGAAACAACTCTGTTTACCTCTTTCGTATTTTGCACTGTTAAACATATCGGAATGTTTTGAAGTTTTCAACTTGTAATTCCTGCAGTTTTATTTCACTTCCACACATGGTAAGATGATGATATTTAAATATCTTTTACGTTAACATAAAATTATTTTGTGTTTCATGTTTGATTTAAAGTAAATTTATCAATTAAAACTTAAAAGTCTACCAAATTATTATTTATTTAATCAATATCTATTATAAACTATCATTGTGATGTAGTTTGTTTATACGTAACATTTACATAATTGGGCAAGTAATTTTTAAAAAGTAACTAAGCTATGTTACTAGTTACAAAATTAAAAGGTAACTAGATTTCTTTTTCAATTCAAAAGTAGCTAGTTACAATGACGTTACTTTTAAAATTTTTAAATATATAAAAATGAAAATAATAAAATAAAATACCAAAAATATTTTTATTTTTTTCTGATAATCTTCAATCGAATTTATAAAATTCAATATCATACCCACTCCAACTTATTATATAAAATTATACAATAGTTAAAATAGGTATCTATTTTTATCAGATGTAATGGGCCATCGTCAATTTTATAGACAAATTTATTCAAATGATTTTTATTCATAGATATGTAACACGTTATTTTACCAAGTTACTTACAGATAACTAACGTAGTTACTCTTACGTTATTACAAAAATTAAATAGCGAAGTTACTATAACGTTACTTGAAAAAGTAACTACGTTACAGTAACGAGTAATATACGTTACGTTACTACCCAACACTGAATATTCGATATTTCTGTCAAAGACTATCAACCTGTTTAGCTATATATAAACTTAAAACATTCTTGATTTGCTAATAAATATCCTTAAAAAAATAAAGACCACCCTCTTCTGTTTAAACTTTTAAGCTAAAAATGTTGACAAATCAAAATTAAATATTTACTAAAAAATAATATTATTTAATAAAATAATGGAAGTGTATAGTCCTTGCCATCACTATAGATGCTTTTGATTTTTATCTGCCAACCAGTCAATTTTTACTGCTAAATATAGTAAAATATGTAAGAATTACATAAATTGTTGGTTTATGATGAAAATACGGCATTGATGATAGTCAATAGTATATTATTATTATTTTTAATTTAAAAGCAAAGATAAATCATTGCACTTGAAAAACAATTAGGTTCTTTTCCCTAATCAGGTGTTTAATGTACAGATAACGTGTGGTGTGAAATCAATTTTTGTTTTTCCCTCTGTATTTTTGATTAAACTTGGACAATTTGTTTTCCTCTTCCCTTATGCAGCACATATACTTATTTTATCCCTAATCTCTCATACAACTCAAATACCTACCTAATATAGGTTAGGTACCGAGGCATAGCATCCTATAGTCTAATTTAGCTTTACACATTGCACTTTTTGCTACTTTACATAAACTTTTATATTCTACTATTATCCCTCTCCCTGATTTTCTGCAATTTATTAAACATTGTTTTTTTTTTAACATTATCTCTTACTTCTTTAGACCACCACCATGATTGCTTATATTCTCCTACTTTTCCCAACGACATCTTTACTACCCTCTTAATACCCTATGCTACCTTTTCCCAGATTTTGTTTATATTCTCCTCCACATTCTACATTAACTTTTATATTCTATCCAATCATCCTTTCCCCTGGTATTTTAAATACTAAATATTAAAATATACTTTAAATACTAGTATTTTGAAGTAATTCAAATTAATCTTCATTATTATTTGATTTGAAAAAACAAATTAACTTCATATTTTGTTATTAGTTTTTACTACTAACATATACACTTGTTTTATTAAAATGAAGTTTATAATAGTTAGTAATTACAAATCAATCAAACATATTTGAATTTCACTCTAATATAAAATAAATATGAACATAAGAATAAAAAATGCATTTTCATTTCTTTAATTTAAATAATTTAGAAAGCGTTATCAAAAACAATCAAATTTTCATTATGAATTAAGTAAATAAATGTATGTAATTAAGTTACATTAAAGTTTTAACATTTATTCAATAACTCCGACCAAATAATGTAAAAGACCCAGCTAATTGCCCGCAATCTGGATGTATACATTGTTCAGAAGATGAAAGTTTTTCATCTCCTTTAGGTTGTTCAAATGGCACACACAATGACTTGGCTCCCATGATTGAAGCACCAACTTCTGCTGTACCATCATCTCTATTAAACCATTAATTATATTTAAAATTATATATTTAACATTATACATTGTAATTATAAATTTTAATGTCTAAAATTGTTTCCCATACTTTGCAGTATCCCGTTTAATATTATCTTCACAAGTAGGACGTCCACAAAATGGTATCAATAACAAACGCTTTGCTGCCAAATGAATAAAACACTCAGGCCATTTATGACAAATTACAACATTATTTTTTAATTCCTTTTCTGCTTTGGCCAACATATCATTCTGTATTTGATCTAATAATTGGCTAATTCTTTTAACCAGCATATTATTTCCATTTTCATCTGTTTGACATTTGTCTAATGGAACAATGAGTTTCTCTCCAGTATCTCGACGCACAGCTATTATTTGTCCTTGTTCTAAGTCTTTTGGCCCAAGTTCTAATCTCAATGGAACTCCCTAAAAAGTAAGTAATTATTAAACATAAAAATAATAATTGAATAACAACAGTCAGTTTTTTATTATCATAATATGGTGATAGGTGATATACTTTGTGCACATTAAGATTGTAACCTGTCATATTGGCAATGAGCGGTTTCAACCAGGCTACCTTGTCATATTTAAACAACGTTATGTTTGCATACAGACTATTGGCATACACGTATACATATTATTATTTATGGATTATGTAATTAATAATTATAAATTATTTTTATCTTATTTTAAAAACTCTATAATAATAATCAAAAATATATGATAGTTGTTCTAAGATCAAAGTATAATTTTGTCAATCTTATCCATATTACAATTTAACAAATTCATAGTAAAAAATAAAATACCTTTAACTCCCAGTGGTTAAACTTCCAGCCTGGGGAGTAATTATCTCGCATGTCTGTATCTGCTCTAATTTTTATGGAAGAATTATCATTTTGGAAAATACTATTGTTTTCATTATTAATTTTATTTTCAGAGGTATCTCCTGTTAAAGTCATGCACACCTCCAAACAAGTCCTAGTCAAATTTTCCTTAACTTCATTTGGTGTACTGGCAGCAATACCACATGGTACAATTATTACCTGAAATTTTCAGAGAATAAAATTATTAAACACTAGTATACTATAATAAATTATCTCTAACACTAATAAAGTGGTAGAAATACAAGTCTTAAAGTGTATTTATATTAGAGTATTACATTATAATAACTGTAGTTGTTGATAATTTTAAAATATCGTAAAAGTTAGTAGAACTATAAAATTATAACAGCTAGCTACAACTTTGATATTGTTTACTAGTGATAACAACAAATAATCGTTTTTTTCTTCAAATTTTATGGAATTTTGAAAAAAAAAAGTAAATAAGAATTTATTTATATTTTCTATAATTATATTAACATTTTTATAATTATAGTATCTAAAAATATAATATGGTCTTTTTAAAATAAGAGATCACCTGTAATATAAATTATTAAAATTTTTTTAGTAAAAAATCAACCTGGGCAAAGTGAATAGGGCAATAAGAATATACTCAGTTTGCTCGTATATTATAATATATTGGCTACAATAATTTATGTTGTTGAGTATTTTTTTTTATTTTAATAAAATAAAAGCAGTAAAGATATACCTATTCTTTTTAAATTCTTATTCCATTTCTATTTATTTTAATTTCCTTTTTTGCATAAATATTATTTTAATTAAAAATATAAATAAATGTAGTCATTTTTAATATTTCATCAATTAACATTTTTATTAAAAAATATCAATTGTTTAAATTTGTTAAATCATTACATATATTATTATATTTAAAGTAAGTAACTTATTTTAATGAAAATAATAAAAATACTAAATATAGGTAACATTATTTGACAAAATAGGATAATTACCTAGTTTTTTTTTTTTAATTTATCACAAAACGAGCTATATTTGATTGATTCTGATACATAGGTTTCAAAATTAAGATAGTTTACCATAAATATATAACATTGAAAGTTATTCATATATAATTATTTATGGTTTTTTTGGTTTTTTAAACTTTATATATTCACTTTGTCCAGGTCCTCCTCTACCATATGTTAAAATTCGACTCATGGGACTTTAAAAATTGTATCAGTCAAGAGTAAAGTTACTGTTAAATTTAACAATGTTTTATGCACAAAATCACATCTTAAGACAATTTTATCTCAAAAATATAATTAGAAAATTCAAAATTATTTGCATTTTTCCAATAAAATTGCTTTCAACATAATATATCTTAAAAAAGTTACTTGTAAAGTAGCCACACGTGGTGGTAATACAAGACCACGGTCATCACCATGAACCATCACCATAACTCCAATTGTCCGCGTTGTCATTCCATACGAAATTTGATGAGCAAATAAACGCTCGTGAGTATCTGGATGTTCAAAGTATACTTCAAACATACGAGCAAAGTTTGTACCCAAATAATGTGAAGTAGCACCTTGAATAGCTCGACCACTGGCTGGTATATATGCCTCACATGTTGTTGTAAAATCTCCACCAGCAAATTTTTCTTTTTCAGTTTTTTTACCTTTAATTACAGGTACTGCTAGCATATTTTTATAAACATATTCATAATAATCTGAAAATTACACAAATATAATTAATTATTGACATTTAAATGACAATTTGGTAATTTTAAACTAACCTAATGTTATTAACACATCACGTTCTGCTTCTTCTTGTGTTGCATAAGCATGATGTCCTTCTTGCCATAAGAATTCCCTAGTTCTTAAGAATGGTTGAGGGTGTTTGAATTCCCACCGCTATAAAATAAATCGAATTTATATTTATATAATAAATACTTCTATGAACATTATACATTCAGTATATTATAAATTATATTTTTTATTAAATGTCAAATGTAGGACATACCACAACATTATTCCATTGATTGAGTTTCAAGGGCAAGTCCCGGTAAGACTGAATCCATTTAGCAAAAGCTGGATACATCACTGTTTCACTTGTAGGTCTTATTGCAATATGTTCAGCTAATTCAGTGTCGCCAGATTTGGTCACCCAAGCTACCTAATTGGAAATATATAAGATTTTATTTCAAGATATGTTTATATAGTTCATATTTTTATTTTACCTCTGGTGCAAAATCTGCAATATGTTCTTTTTCTTTTTCTAATGCAGCTTTTGATACAAATATTGGGAAATAACAATTGCGCACATTAAGGGGATTTTTTTTAATTCGTGAATCAAACCACTGATGTATTAATTCCCATATTCCATAGGCCCAAGGTCTAAGAACGTAACATCCACTAACATCATAATATTCAATCATCTCACCTTTAACTAAAACTTGAGAATACCAGTCTCCAAGATTTTCAGCAACTTTAGGAAATTCTAGCCTTAATTTGGTAATTTTTTTAGTGTTAATACCTTCAATTGTTTTAGTTGAAGGCATTTTAATATTTTCTTTTTTTTTTGGCTTTTTTTCCTGAAAAATACATTTTTAATTAATAGGAAGAAATAGAAATGAAATAAGAATTTTTATTATAATATAATTTTGATCTAATATTATACTGACTGAATTTCTGTTTGATGATGCAGTAGTTTGTGGTGATTCATAATCTTTTCCAGTAGTAGCCTTATATTCAGTTTTCAATGCTAGTAAAATTTTCACCTGTTCTTCAATATCAGTCTAACCGATGAAATAAAATATACACAAATACATTTTTACTATTTCGTCATAATAATTAATTAATAAAAGAAGAATTGATATATTAAATTACATACTTTAGTACTACCGCTAGATTTCATTAAACGTATTTTGTTTCCTTGATCATTTATTTTTGCAATTAAAATATCTACTGATTGTTGATCTTCAATTTTGAATTCATTAGTTGATTGGTTTATGGGAATACCACCAACTGGAAAATCTACACCAGTTGTATTTTTGTAATCTGCTTTTAAGGCTAATAATATTTTAACCGCTTCTCCAATTTCTGCCTATATTTTTTTATAAAATTGATAATTATATAAATACATAAAATAATTGTAAATGTCTACAGGGATAGTTGATAAATGAAGTTACACACTTTAGTACTTCCACTAGATTTCATTGAGCGTACTTTATTTCCTTGATCATTTATTTTTGCAATTAAAATATCTACTGATTGTTGATCTTCAATTTTAGATTTATTAGTTGATTGGTTTATGGGAATACCACCAACTGGAAAATCGACACCAGTTTTATTTTTGTAATCTGCTTTTAAGGCTAATAATATTTTAACCGCTTCTCCAATTTCTGCCTATATTTTTTTATAAAATTGATAATTATATAAATACATAAAATAATTGTAAATGTCTACAGGGATAGT